>JACXGK010001104.1:0-77762 GCA_016801125.1 Novumbra hubbsi | reverse complement strand
CAGGTTGGGTTTGGCGCTCTTTCTCTTTCGCCCGGGGTTTTCATGTTAGCAGGTTTAACGTTAGTGTGTTGGTTGTGTTTTGTTTGGCGTGGGCTACGGCCAGACAGTAGCCGGTGTTAGGTACGAATAAACCTTTGGTTCTCCTTCATCCCCTGTCTGGACAATTGATCCTTTCCGCGTAGCCAGGTCATTACACTATTTACTAAACTTCAGAATTATTTTTATAAACTGAAAAGACTGTTCTCCAGGTTGTAAAGAAAGAAGGGTTTTCTTGTAGAACACAAGATCACTTTCCTTACAGTTATTGTTTCAAATCCTGAAAAAAAAGGTTAACTTGTGTAAAAAACTAAAAACATAAATAATCATAGAAAAATAACCGAGTAATACTATTATTTTTTGACGGGCTCGAGCTACAGTATTATTTTAATAAATCACTGTTAATGTTGACATATGAAATTAGAAAACAGTATCCAAAACAAAGGGGAAAGAGACAACATTTTAACAGATTGAACCTTAAACCTACAGAAAAAGGATTGACAACTGAATGTGGCATTATACATATCATGTTCCAAATGTGGAGTAGCGACTCTCCACTCTGCCAAGGACGAGAATCCCATAAGCAGGTGTAGATCCCCTTAGAAAGAAGAAAGCTAGGAGATTAGGAAGTAGAATAGCCAAACACAATGTAACGATATTGGCTGAACAGGATTGTTTCCTTATTTAGTCGTTCCTTCCTGTCCTCCCTACTGTACTCAGTTCTTCTATCCCACCTATGTTTGTATTCACCTGTGTCCTGTTTCCTCATTTACATGTGCATTTAGTTCAGTCTTCTCCTCCAACTACCAGTTGATTATTGTTTGTCATAAGACAATGTGGGTTTATGCTTTTGTTATTGCTGTTTTTGTTTGCTTGGATTAAAACTCACCTCTTTCAGAGTTTCCTTACCTCATGTGCCTACTTCCAACCTTACACAGCCATTACACATGGGTAAACCTTTTTACTAATGACTCCCTGTATGTAGGGAAAGGGCTAAGTCAGATTCTGAATTACAAACCATATGCACCCATGGCTATGGAAGTAAACCACTCTGCTGAAGATTTGGCCCACAAATGTACCTTAATCAACAGGATACTTTTTCTCCGCATCGAAGTACTATATTAATCCGTTCTCTCACCACTTTTATACTCCCTACACACCAATGACCGGTATTGGAGCAGGAGTGCATTCGTCAAACTACTAAAGACCAACCCAATCTGGTCAGTCCATCTACAGTAGGAATATTGACCGGCTGATGATCTGGTCAAAATAACCATGAAGGTAATGGTTGACTGTGGAAATGCTCTCCGCCTCTCTACAAGATTCATATAATTACATTGCACATTTTTTAGGGACCATGTCATCACCCGCAATGTCGGGTGGGATGAAGACATCACAGCGATGACACTCACTTCAGGCAGCTGGAAAAATAAAATGAAACTCTCAATCAGTCCGTGCCGGGCTTAACTCTTCAGTCCAGAAGTCCATCCTAACCTCGTCCACTACCTTCTGGTTTGGGCCTGTCTGCCCACTTCAGTGGTGAACGGCAAGGCATTGTACAGTCGACAAAAACAGCTGCCACCTGTCCTCCATCAAGGTCCTCCATGACTCCAGGGCAAGGAAGTGTACAGGAAAGAACATTGCTGACCCCTCCAAGCACGGTCATCCACTGATCCAAAACTTCGGGCAGTACAGAAAGGAAAAAACATGACAAAAAATCCTGCCACTTGAACAGTTTTTTTCCACATGCTGTGGCCCTCAGCAACTGGCCATCTGTCTAGCAGATACCAATATGACTATTTTCACCACATTAGGCCACCTCCAAACTCTTAGGTGTTAATGACTAAAAAGTGGCACTGTACAGCATTCAAAACTCTGCTGACCTCCCTGCATTTAGATGTACTTCAGTATATGTGTACATCAGCTGTAAATCTATAACATAAACACACTCCTCATCCTATTATTTTAAATGCTTACCACCCATTGTGTATATTGGTGTATCCTCGGATATATTGGGTGTATTATGCCCCTGTACATTGGGCATACACCATCAAATGTATACTGCAATATTCGTTTTAAAACTTGGTATTTGGTAATACATTTTAATCAAATGTTAAACTGGAACTGTTTGATCAGTTTTTTAACTACATTGGACATCACATAGTCCATACGTACTTTATCGTTGGTGGAACAAATGTCTGATCTCCTGTTTGTTAGCCCTATTATCCCTAAGGAGCTTCAGAGAGACCAGGAAATGCAAAAGAAAACAGTCACAGGCCTTGAAATAAAATAAAGTCTAAAACACTCTATTTAGTAGTCTGAAGCCGGACAAATATAAGCACCCTCCGAATGATTATTCAATTAATTATATTTAAATTATTAAATGATTGAGAAGCACATGACAGCCAATCACAAAAGGGTTGCACGTACAATCTATGAGATTTGCTATTTAATATTGAGCACATAATCCATAGAGCATCCAATGGTGGCAAAATTGGTCAGTTTTCACATTTATTAGTCCCATACTAGCTTATCTATTGATCCAACCAAAGCAACGACCCTATACAATCATTTTTTTCCCCAATAGGTTCATCATGTATTTACCAGCGAATGACTTTCTTAAACTAAAATACAATAACGGGGCAACATGCATTTGGTTTTCATATCCCTGTAAAACTCAAGAACAACCATCCTTTTCTTATTTTAGTAATTTAGCACCTTACTCCAGGAATTAGGTCTTACAGATGCACTAACCACTATCTTTCTGCCCATCTGCAAAATAAAACCTTGTTTAAAACTGTTCAAACACAGTGAAAAACAGAGTGGCAATTATTAGATGTTAAATAAAAAATAAAAAATTGTAACTAATTGACTATGACTTGATGCAGACTGATGGGCGGTACTCACTGACCAACCAGGTGTAGAAAAATATTCAATTTTGTGACTGACAAACAAGTTCAGTGAGTTTTTTCTTCTCTTTGAAGCAATACTTCATGCATGTAACAGACTCTGCTCAAACAAAGTAGAATATTCTGTAATGAGTATGTTGACAAGTAAACAAACAAGGCTTACGGAAAGAAGATAACATTATTTACAGGAGGTCACCCTGGTTCCTTCAGCTAACTGTAAACTGCTTTTCATGAAATCCTAAGGTCTTTAGGATGAGCCAAATCCCAGATTCACAAATAGAACACTGGAAGTCACAATAACGTCCATGTTTTCGCAGAAGGTTAAGATTTCAGACGATGATTGGCTGGCTATTTGTCTTTTTCCTTAAGTATATTTTCACCCTGTTTGTCAAATAAGATATGTTAAATCAATACCATCTTCCAGACAGACCTGAGTGATGGGACACTTACTAAAGAAACTTAATCAGCTCTTCATTTCAGCACTCACATGTTGGCCCTGGTTGCAAAATGTAACTCTAATACATTCTCCTCTGGATATGGGCCATATCCATATACATACTGAGGTTAGTTAGTCTTAACTCAATCTGTAGGTATTTATAGAGGAGGAAATAACAATGCTGAACAACTAAATCAAAATATCACAACTTACAAAAGTGATATACAAATCCTAGATGTTAGATGGTAATTAAAAATGTTTTTGTCTTTAAAATGTCTACCAATATTAACCTTGAATTGTATTATCTGGAAAAGATTACAATACTTTACAGCAATATAAGCACATTTCTCTATGGAATTAAAATGACACATGCAAAATTCATAATATACACACAGTTTATATTGTGATTGCGCCTTAAAATGAAGTCAAATCTCATCAGTGTCTTTTCTGTTGTAAGTAAATCGCAACCATGAATCTAAATATTTCCTTTTTTTGTCATTCCCTCTTATATTGTTTGTTGTCATTTAGAGGTTGACAGATGAACCACTTGGGAAGAGTGTAAACATAATTACTCAACAGAAAATGCAAATGACATGAAAGCATTGCACAAAGTTAACATTTCGCTCCCTGTGACACAATTCCCTATGCTTTTTATCATTCTTCTGTTTTAGGAATTCTACATTTGGAGGCACAATATTTACTTTGTTTTTGACATTTCTGAAGTTATGTGTTTGTAATTTAATTATAGGGTTAGGGCAGCCATGTAATTATCTGATGCGGTCCTTGCTGTCCTCAGTAGAATATTGTAAATCTGTTCTGTGTAACTTTATTATTTTTAATGTTTTTGGATACCCTTTATTTGACTTGAATGTTGTGGTACCATTTCCCTGTAATCCTAGCTCTTATTTGTAGTTTCTGGGATAATAACGGTCTGGATGACATCAGTCTTATTGGCCTGTGTCACGTCTCCGCCTACTGGCGGCCACTCCCCTGTCCGCGTAGCCCCCCGGCGTTCGACGTCGCCGGCCTTCTAGGCACCACCGTTTATGTTTGTCCTGTTCCCCATGTCCTGTGAACGCATCCCTCCCTGATTCCTTACAGCTGTCGCTCATTACCTGTGTATATAATCCCTCATGTGTCTTGTCTCTGCGTTCGTTATTGTCTAACTGTTGACTATCAGTACCATGTACTATTTCAGTGACTGTGTTTCACTGCCGTATTATTTTGCCCTCTAAAACGACAACGTTGTGGCACTACCGCAAGTAGATAGGTTAAATAAAACCTATTTGACGATTGCCTATCTGCGTTTTGGTCCTCTCCTTACCTAACCGTCACAGCTTGAGAGTCAAAAAACACCTTCTTTGAGAATGGAACATTGATAAGGGGCTGTGCTTCAGATCAAAACACCTTGGGTAATTTAAATTGAGTAAACTACACACTTTTTTTTTTCCAGCCTGCATTTCCCTCTGGATTGAAGGAGAACAAAATGTCTTTTGTGAAATGGTGTTAGAATGTCGGTCAATGTTCACACCTCTTTAACTCACGAAGCACGAGGTCAAGCTTGAGTGCATGCTACATCAATAGGTTGTACACCCCTTCCCCTCAATGCAACACTACATACAACGTTGTTGAATACAGCCAATATCCCAAAGGAAATAAGCTTTCTGTCACAGGGAACATACCAAATGTGTGAAGCCTAATCTATTGTAAAATGTGACACAATTTCTGTTATACATCTGGGTCAAGTTGGCACAAATCTTGCATTTCTGAGACTTGTGCCAAGCAACAAGGGACTGCTAAAAGCCTACGTGCACACAAGGAAACATGACTGATGGAGCTGCTCACACTTAAAAAAAAAAAAAAAACTTTTACTATCCAGGCCTAATGTCAGAAGCCATTTCCCTCATTTATTGTCGTTGTCTCCTAAACCTATGCATGTTCACCCACAGTGGATAAGAACATGTCTTCGTATTGTTCTGTCAGAATCCATTTTAAATCGCTAAGTACATATACAAATAGTCAGAAGGCTGCTAGGGACCGAATACACAACCTCTTTAGCATTGCTATCTAGGGAGAGGAGGAGAGTTTTGAAGAACGTATAATGCAGCTATTTATTTAACACTTGACAGTTTGGAGGCAGCTTAATGTGGTGAGCGTAGTATTACTAATCTCTGTGGGAGTGATGGCCCTTTCAAAAAGGCTGCTGCATTTTTCCAATAGAGACTTTTTTAATTTTCATTGCAAAGTCTTTTGCAAAACCATTACTCAGACAATGAGAAAAAATATAATGGTTTACTTAATTAGGATTTGCAGGTTAATGTAATAGATGGACATTGAAAATTAAGTTACATTTTTATGTTGTACATTAAATTAGCATTTTTTTTCCAGTCGCTAATAATGAGATGGCAGGGTGCAAAGGTCTGCTTGATTCAGATTGGAGAATTTTTTCAAATATTATTTATTAATTACAATATAAATTGCAATGGTATTGATTTGCCATTATGAGCATATAATTCAATTTGGTTTGTTATAGACCGAAATAATGTGCATATATTCGGATCCCAGCCATGACACTCAAAACGGAGTGCATATGTATATATGTATCCCTTGTTCTTTGGTCATTCTTAAAATGTCTCTACAGGTTGATTGGTGTCCACTTACAGTGTGGACTATTCAATTGAATTGTCATGCCCTGGCTGCAAGCCCCTGGCCGTTTCAGGGCAAGCCTAAAAGTGAGGCCTCTAGCCCTCTCTATGCCGTTGTGGGCTCCCCAGTCAGAGCAGCTGCATTCAGTTGACTCTGATTGGGGAGCCTACTGAGGTTAGTTTTACAGCCACACCCGGTGTGGTTTATTGTTTGTGAATGTCTCAACAGCTCACGGTTTGTCTTTCATTTAATTCAATTCAAGTAGATCCGCTACATGTTATTTGTATTTTGTTTATGTTTGTTTAAACCTTTCATTTACCGTTTACAGTACTTGTCAGTTTATCTGTTTGTTTAATTGGATTAAATCACCTTTACTTAATTTACAAAATGTCCGCGTATGGTTCCGCCACACAACAACACCGTGACATGAATGGACAATTGATTGGCAAGGCACTGTTAAAATAAGATCCCACACTTCACAGTGTCTAATACCCACACATCTTGGGAACAATACCGACAAATTGCTAAAACGGTGTGGAGCCCATCATTGTGAAGTGGAGGAAGTTTGAAGCCAGCAAGACCTCCTAGAAGTAACCAGGGATGATGAGCCTTTGTCAGGGATATCAGGAATACAATAGCCACATAATTCATACCAAATTCCTCTGCAGAGATGGGAAGACCTGCCAGGAAGACAACCATCTCTGCGGCACTACATCAATCAGGCCTTTATGGTAGGGCGGCTAGACAGAATCCACTCTTGAGTAAAAGGCATATAACATGCTGCCTGGAGTTGCTGCCAAATGGCACTTAAAAGATTCTGTGGATGGGAGGAATAAAATGCCTGGTCTGCCCTAGACAAAATCTAATTATTAGGCCAGAAACTGGCAAAAACAAGGTACTGCTCATTAACTGCCTAATACCATCCCAAACGTTGAGGCATAGTGGTGAGAAACTACTTAAAGCAAAGTGTCTCAGCAGGGGGGACTGGGAGACGGGTTAGCATTGAGGGAAGGATAAAAAATTAAGAGGTCCTTAATGAAACCTAAACCAGAGTAGACAGGACCTCAGACTGGGTGTTTTCAGCACAACAGTGACCAAAAGCACATTGCAAAGTCAATGTGGGAGTGGCTTCAGGAAAGGTCTGTGATGGTTCTTAAGTGGACCAGCCAAGGCTTGGACTTGAACACCATTGAACATCTGTTGGATGACCTGAAGATGGCAAGTTAACCAATGCTCCACCACCAATCTGACAAGCTGCTAACGGGCATAC
Source organism: Novumbra hubbsi (assembly GCA_016801125.1). Lineage (NCBI taxonomy): Eukaryota > Metazoa > Chordata > Actinopteri > Esociformes > Umbridae > Novumbra > Novumbra hubbsi. Next base: position 70,465 of record JACXGK010001104.1, on the reverse strand, counting down.
CCAGGAAGAGCTGTGATCATTCTTTAAGCTGCTTCTGGACATTTTGGCACAAAGTTATTAAAATGTGTTTTCTCTTTATCCTTATGGGGTATTGTGTGTCGATTGATGGACAGAACTGAACTGCCCTAAAAAGGTAAGGGAACGCTTAAATCCCAAAGCGGGTCTTGAAGAACAAAATAGATTAAAGAACAACTGTTGCTCCACCACCAACCTTCATTGTGCTTTTTGTCATTCATTGTCATAACCAAATTCAACAACCTGCTGATTGCTCTTCAGACTGTGCTGATCGACACAGCAAATCTTCTTGGGATGGCACATATGGATGTGCCGTCCTGGAGCAGCTGGACTACTTGTGCAACCTGAATGGGCCGCAGGTACTGCCTCTTGTTCCCAGTAGTGACCTGGACACCATCAAAACACACAACTAGAGAAGAATGAGTCAGGATAAGAGTCAGGATAAGAGTAAGGAGAGAGCGATTGTCTGTGGCCACCATCAGCTGCTGCCTCTCCAGTGCACCTATTGTAACCTTTCTTTATTTGTTAAGCGCACAAAATAACATCCACTTGGACAATGAAATTGGCCGTATGAATAAAAACATATAATATTATAAATACTGTATAATATTATAAATATATGTGTTGTAGTTGCATATAAATGGATACATTCAAATGTGCTATTGTATATGAATGTACATTGCAAGTGACCAAAGCATCTGAAGTGTTCATGTGATGAATAGATCAGTGTTGGGGCTTTATGGTCTGGGGGTACACACTTTCTGAATCCATTGTATAAGTACTGGTTTTCACTACTCAGTCAAAATGATTTTTTCCCTATGTGGCAACACCCTAAACTAGGCAACTTTGACTGGGTTATGGCAACACATAAGGAATTCATTGTTAGTGACCGCAGGGTCTGTTTACCGGCTTGGGTCAAAACAATTTAGGCAGAGGGCGAAAAGTGACTGAAGGCCATCAGTTGCCGATCCCTGCCCTAAAAACATCTGATAAGAAACACTTACTGTGTACTAATGTAACAACAATAAACATTAATTTGTGTCTTCGTTTTGAGTATAATTGAATTGCATGATACCTGAAAACAGGTGAAAAGTAACAAATGACCCATTGTATCATGTTATTTTTCTGACGCAAAACATGTAGGTGCAAAAACAAGTTTGCATCTATTATTTTAAAAGTGGATATGCAACTGCCCTGCCAGAATAGTAGGCTTTATTGGTCAGTTCCAAGTGACCTTCATATTATTTCCATCTTACATCACGAGAAGTGAAAAGAAAGGTATGAAAAAAATGGGGGGTGACCTTTACAGACAATGCTGGGGGTCATGATTCTGTGTTAAAGAGCAAGTGGGAAGCCATGGCCATAGATAACTACACAAGCTTCTGTTAGGATCAACTACGTCTGCCACTAAAAGAGAAAAATCGCCATTCCATATAGAATAACGTACACACTTTTTTGGGAACAGGTAATTCTATTTTTCATAGTATTATTTGAACCTTAATTCTCATGGGGAATTTGTGCGACACTGCTTTCGGAACGGTGAGTAATTGCAAAACTCTGTAATTGTTATTTACCACTGAAAAACCTTCCTAGTGTAGCTTTCTATAATGTTTTTACCCTAAACCGACACATCTGATTTCGTTACTTTTGTAGTGTAAATCACTTTACTTTACCCTGAAGTGCACCAGAGGTTTCCAGACATCTGGACAACTTGGCTGGTGTAGCTGCCTGAATGGCAGGGACACTGCTGGCTGCCACCTCACAACTTAACCATCCATTTATTCATCATATATTCCTTTCAGAAAACTGTTGTGGTTTTCACCCACATATTTATTTGTTTTGCAGATTCCAAATAGTTTACTATGTGTGTTAAATTCCACAAAAAAAACGCTACAAAGGCCCAGAAAATATTGTTGCCACCATGCTGAAGTAGTTGATTTAAATTCTCCCTTACTTAAGAATTCAACTTTTGTGTCACTGAATGTACCACAATGAGCACGAAGAAAATAAAGAAAACACGACCACAGCTTTTTGGTGAAGCACACCATCTCTATGTTTAACGAAAACAAACGCCTTCCATGAAAAGAACACCCTCCCCTCAGTCAAATATGGCAGCGGTTCTATGGAGCTGTTTTTTAGTAGCTTTGATGCCTTTGGCACATGGTGCATTGAATATGTGCATGGCGTGACCCAGGAAGACAAAACACTGTACTATTCTGAAGTGGCTAGCAATTTAAATCCCATCGAACGCCTTGTCCATCATTCGTTTTGCCCTATACAGGGTTGGATTAGATCTATAATGTAAGCTACAGTCCTGGAATTGTGTGGTTGTGTAGTTAATTACAAGTATATTTTTTCAAGTGAAAATATTCATACAAAACACTTGTCTCTAAACATTATGCTGTTTTCTTTTGTTGTCAGCTACACACACAATGATACTTATTTATTTGCAATGCCTTCATAAGCATTATGTGAACGAAATCACTTAAATCACTTAAAAGGCTTAAAACAAAGACTAGAATAAGCATTCATTGCAGTAGCAGTTTAACCACTCAAAACAGCATTCGTTTAGCCAACTCACCATCATAAATACTGAAGAACATATTTTCTATACAGTGTGAAATGGTGGAGATAGTGGAGCTTAAGTTGAACTGAATGCATCATCACATTCCCTAGGTGACATCATGGTGGCTACTATTCCTTGTATTTACATTCAGCAAGAATAGTGGGAATGTCAAATTCAGGAACATAATTAGAATAAATATGAATTAGTGTTCTGCCGTTATTACTCAAATTTGCTATTAAGCAAACATTTACTTCCAAAGCATTTTTGAGCATTTACTCATTACAATGGGTGGGCCTGGCAGTGAATATTATCCTTGCAGTAAAACGATCTACTAAGAGGATGATTTATAAATCATGTAATAGGCAGTGTTTAGTAAACCTATATAAAGACTAGGTTGACTGTTGCCCTCGACTGACCCTATCCACTGTACTAATTTGCAGTTTTAATATTGCTGTGATTCATCATTGATTACTTGGACATTTCAGTTCAAAATAAAGTAAATAAATAGGAGTTCATGGATTAAGCCAGATAGTAGCCGAAAGGACTCAAGGAAAAGAGAGGCCAAAGATTATGTCCGAGAATTAGATGATGGGCATGATACAGAAGGCTTTGCAATGAGACAGTATCACAATGAGAAACCAGCAGTTGATTCTGTCTCTAGGTTTTTCAAAGACCTTAGAGATCCAGATTGTGAAGTCTTGGATGAAAAAACGAGAACATTTTCTGGATAATTCCCCAGAAATTAGCACATTGTTCTACAACAACATACTACAGTTGTGGTCAAAAGTTTACATACACTTGATAAGAACATGTATGTCATGGCAGTATGAGTTTCCAATAATTACTACACATTTTTCTGTGATGGAATCATTGAGCACATACTTCTTTGTCACAAATGCAGTCATAAAATTTAGTTATTTTATGACTATTAGGGCCTCCTGAAAATATGACCAAATCTACTGGGTCAAAAATGGACAGCAAGGCTGCAACTTCAACGATAAATTGTGGTAATGTAGAAAGTTGTATCAATCAAATTTGCTTTGTGACATGACCTCTCTAACTTCTCATGAGTGATTATGATTGACTACAGCTGGTGACTTCTCCGAGACCATTTAAATAGGGCATGTTTAATACAATACACTCATTAGACTCAACTGCAAACGCGATGATAGTCAAGACTAAGGAGCTCAGCTTGGATCTGATTGACTTGAACAAGTCACAACCACAGTAGTGACAACCAATGCACTGGAGAGGCAACAGCAATACATTGTCCATGAAGGGAATGGTTTGGAAGGTGGTGGCCACAGACAATAGCTCTCTCCTTATCCTTCCTGATTCTTCTCTTGTTTTGCATTTTGCTAGTTTACTTGTCACTACTGGTAGCATGAGGCTGTACCTGCAGCCCATTCAGAATTCAGAAGTAATCTAGCTCCTCGAGGATTGCACATCAACATTGGCTGGCGCAAGAAGCCTTGCTTTTTCTCCCGACACAGTCTCAAAAGCATGGAGGAGATACTAGGAGACTTTGATTTTCGTTCTTAATGCTTGTTCTTAATAAATTATACAATGTACAGTAAGGATTTTGACCTTTAATATAATTTTGTTCATCCATGACTGATGTGGGGTTTAAGTGTTCCCTTGGTTTTTTGGAACAGTGTATATAAATACTGGATGGTCTGAATATGGATACTGGATGGTCTGAATATGGATACTGGATGGTCTGAATATGGATACTGGATGGTCTGAATATGGATACTGGATGGTCTGAATATGGATACTGGATGGTCTGAATATGGATACTGGATGGTCTGAATATAAATACTGGATGGTCTGAATATGGATACTGGATGGTCTGAATATAAATACTGGATGGTCTGAATATGGATACTGGATGGTCTGAATATGGATACTGGATGGTCTGAATATGGATACTGGATGGTCTGAATATGGTATATGAGACCGTGCGCCATGAGTATGACATCACATCCATTTTTACTGCTCCAATTCTATTGATAAGCGCTACAAGTTGCTTTGATGTTTCAGGTAAAAAGGGCAAGCAGCATGCAAGAAAGACAAAACAAAGGAATAAGGTGAGTGTGTTGATTGACATCACACTATATCTGGCAAGACAGTGGCAAGCTTTGATTTAAGCTCAAGTGCAAATCAGGAAAACGTCCTTGAACTGGTAAAAACATTTGACTTGTTTTACTGAAGCTGCATTTGGATGACATAGGGGGAAAACATGCCTCTCAAAAATGATCCCAAATGATCCCAATTGTCAGTACTAAAACAAGATCCAGAACAAACATACATGTATTCACAGTATTTCTTTTCTGTTATTTTTCCAGTTAAGTTGATTGAGAACACACTCGCTTTTACAGAAAAGGCTGCAAAATTAGATCTGAAAGAAGGCACCGTACACAGGGAAATGTCTCTTTGACTGCCCTGGGGTAATGGGATATTTTATTTACACCAGAGGGAAGAGTGCCCCCTACTACACCACTTGCAACAGCATCTGATCACGGACCGACTTGCACCAACTGCTTATCTTCAAAGACAACATAGCAGACATGATCATGACTTTGGCGATTAATAAAAGAGATGGAAATTGATGAACGTTTATGCAGATATGCAATGTTGACTAAACAACTGACTAATAGTTGAAGAATATTGATATTCCTGTCCTTAAAAACTGCAAAAAAAAGGAAATGAAGATCTACAAACCAGAATATGTGTACACAATAATATACTATTTTGTTTCTTTTTCTGGAACATTGACTGAATCTGCCCCTGATATGAGGGATTCCAGCATTTACTTTGTGACATTCTTCACCATGGTTCAGCAATGTTCTGCACAGGCTTCACAAAGAGGCATACTGCATGTGTTTATTGCCAGCAGTCAGTGTATCTTGATGAGCATGTTTTAAGCTGCAGAAGCTCCCTGACACTCGATGGGCCTGCTGAGAACTATCCCTGAGAGCCCTTAAACAGGTATTGAATGCTGTAATCAAGCTGTAGACAGACACAAGCGAGTCAGATCCTCCTGACACAGCTGCAGTGGATGTGGTGTTTTACCTGAAGACCACCATTTCCTTGTTTTCTTGGGAATTGTGACGTGTGTGTGTGTGTGTGTAAAAATATATCATTTATAAAGTTAGTTATTTGATTTCTGAATGTTGATTGGCTCATCACCTTGTTACTCAATCCCATATACCACAAGTAATGAATCAACTTACTTTTTACTGTTTCAACTCTGTTGATGACTGTTGAAAACAGCTCTTTTCACTGTGGAATATTGGCTGCATACGCCGATCCAGTAATGGATCTAGTATATATGCTACCAGAACCTACATTCGTCATGCATAAATTCTACAGGGTGTCTAAAAAAACATTCCAGATGCCACATAATGGCATCAGGCAATTGCTGCAGACTGGATGGAAATTGTGTGTGAAAAGCCTGGAAAGCAGCAATTTTCTGAGGCTTTGAAATCACTTGTTTTGCTCTTATTGACATTATTATTTAACCACATGGAATAACATAAAACATGTAAAACAAACATATTGTTGTTTATTAGTAAGATCTAACACTGAAAACATCACATTAATCTAATGTTAAATTATTTTCCATCTTAAAGAAATCTTATTTTTTCAAGTCTTATTTCTACATCATTACACAAAGAGAACAGAAATGACCTAAAATTAAAAGCTAAAGCTCTTTGGGGAAATACTGAAAATTCTGGTTCAATCTCATCCATTACAATACCCTGGGCTCTATTACTAAGGTGATTCTGTAACCTTAAGCTGGCATTCACAGCCAATCCATTTCTCTGTATAAAAAAACATGAGATAGGTCAACAAATATAGCTACCAATTTTTGTATCTCATCCAAGGTTTTGGCAATATAATTTACACGTATTATAGTTTTAATAGTACAATTCCCACAACTTAAACCCTATTGATATTAATTCAACATAAAGCTGTCAGAAAATGAAGAAGGCAGTGTAGCAGAAATGTAGCAGAATTGTTAATTCTTAAACATCCTAAGAATGCATTTTCCAGTTACAAATGAACCCAGTTAAAGATAGTGGGCAGTGATGGTTGTGCCGTTCATTACGGAAGTTTTCACATTAAAAAAGGCTAGATGTGCTAACTAAAGTTGAATGAGGTAGAAGTGTTCCTAGGAACATATTTTCATGGGAGGGGGGGTCATCCAAGTGCACTGTATACCAGGATATAACATTGGTTTACAATGGCCTCACAACTTGCCTTTCTCATGACATAGTGACAGTGTTAGATAATACTGCCTAGTATTTAATGGGGAGTCTCACCATATGTCATAGAAACATAACTAGCATTAATATTATTTTCTCCTTGTGCGGTATATCATTCTAAGACAACTTAGGTATAGGATAAGAATTGTTAGGATCGCTTTTCCTGCACTTGATGTGATGATGGCACATTGCCAGTCTGTTGGGCATGAGAACAAGGCTGTCTATTTGTAATGTCACCAAACAGTGTGCTAACAATACAATGTAAGGCCAAGCTACCTGCTTTTATGTAACTAAGAAATCTATTCCGAATAGCTGATGCGGTCCATGCACGGCCTTGCTGATTGGGTATACTAAATCTATCCCAGTGGAAATAAATGATTTTTGCAAGGACATAACCATTTTATTGCAGTCAACAGGGTGGCACTTCCAAGCTAATTGTCTGATCCCATTGATGACCCTGTTGGAGTCGAGTCAGGAGCTTAAACAGCAGAACATGTATATAATATTAGCTAATATTTATGTTGGAGCTCCTGCACTTTAAATATAAACAGTACCCCAATAAAGGAGTACTGACGCCATAAGTTTTCAGACCCCTTCACTGTCCACATCATGTACAGTGGGGTGAACAAGTATTTGATAAATTGCCGATGTTGCAGGTTTTTCTACTTTAAAGCATGCAGAGGTCTGTAATTTTTAGAATAGGTACACTTCAACTGTGAGAGACGGAATCTAAAACAAAATCCTGAAAATCACATTGTACCATTTTTTTTAATTAATTTGCATTTTATTGCATGACATAAGTATTTGATCACCTACCAACCAGTAAGATTTCCGGCACTCACAGACCTGTTAGGTTTTCTTTAAGAAGCCCTCCTGTTCTCCACTCATTACCTGTATTAACTGCACCTGTTTGAACTTTTTACCTGTAGAAAAGACACCTGTCCACACACTCAATCAAACAGACTTCAACCTCTCCACAATGGCCAAGACCAGAGAGCTGTGTAAGGACATCAGGGATAACATTGTAGACATGCACAAGGCTGGGATGGGCTACGGGACAATAGGCAAGCAGCTTGGTGAGAAGGCAACAACTGTTGGCGCAATTATTAGAAAATGGAAGAAGTTCAAAATGACGGTAAATCACCCTTGGTCTGGGGCTCCATGCAAGATCTCACCTCGTAGGGCATCAATGATCATGAGGAAGGTGAGGGATCAGCCCAGAACTACACGGCAGGACCTGGTCAATGACCTGAAGAGAGCTGGGACCACAGTCTCAAAGAAAACCATCAGTAAAACACTACACCGTCATGAATTAATATCCTGCAGCGCACGCAAGGTCCCCCTGCTCAAGCCAGCGCATGTCCAGGCCTGTCTGAAGTTTGCCAATGACGATCTGGATGATCCAGAGGAGGAATGGGAGAAGGTCATGTGGTCTGATGAGACAAAAATAGAGCTTTTTGGTCTAAACTCCACTTGCCGTGTTTGGAGGAAGAAGAAAGATGAGTACAACCCCAAGAACACCATCCCAACCATCAAGCATGGAAGTGGAAACAACATTCTTTGGGAATGCTTTTCTGCAAAGAGGACAGGACAACTGCACCACATTGAGGGGAGGATGGATGGGGCCATGTATCACGAGATCTTGGCCAACATCCTCCTTACCTCAATAAGAGCATTGAAGATGGGTCGTGGCTGGGTGTAAGAATGACCATTTAGCGGCTGGAAAAAGCAGTAGACAAAAAGGCCCAGACAAGAGTAATGCGTAAAAACCCAGTGGTGGTTTATTTCAGGTCCAACAGTTTACAGACGTATAGCTTATGGCAGTAACACTATGAGTCCAGCCCAGCTTCCCGACAGATGGAAACTGGCGCATTTTATATAGTTCCCCCAAGACAACACCCATGGATCATACCATTCACAGGTGTGCATACATTAATCATATGGCACAATTACAATCAACAAATAATTTGACATTATACAAAACATATTTCCACCCATCTCCACTCTTCTGCAACAACACGTAAAACCATTATGCACTCAGGAAACAGGAAAGTTTTACAGTAATAAATATACCTATACAACATACTACCAAACCACCCTACTCCGATCCCCCTGGTTCGACCTGGAACATCATACATAGGTGTTCGTACGCCGGGGACACTTTTGGCCCGGAAACCTTCAAACAACACCGGACAGGATTGGTAAGTGGTTTATGCAATAACTGATACAATTGCATTAGCACATTTTCTATTATTGATATATTTCCACAACTCCTTTACCCGTCGTTAGTTCATTCTAACTAGCAGTTAGTTCACTACATCAAAGTAATCCACCTTTCCCTTTCCAGGTGGATTGAAGTATTAATGCTAACCTGCCATAGAACACTGAACCCGGTTCAACAGTTTGTCCTTCCAAAATATATTGAATACTAAAATGTCTAAAATATACTGTACAAAATGTTCTGTGCAAATCCTACCAATAAAGTGCCAATATTGCCTCCCATGCACCGAGTGCCATTATTAACATGCATAGCAAAGTTAGTTGTTACCTGTGTAATTCATACCACACCCCACAGCATTCAACCTAGTAAGTAACGAAGTTCTCTTCATCACTTTGGGTCTTCCAGCATGACAACGACCTGAAACACACAGCCAGGGCAACTAAGGAGTGGCTCCGTAAGAAGCATCTCAAGGTCCTGGAGTGGCCTAGCCAGTCTCCAGACCTGAACCCAATAGAAAATCTTTGAAGGGAGCTGAAAACCTTAAGAATCTGGAGGTCTGTATGGAGGAGTGGGCCAAAATCCCTGCGGCAGTGTGTGCAAACCTGGTCAAGAACTACAGGAAACATATGATCTCTGTAATTGCAAACAAAGGTTTCTGTACCAAATATTAAGTTCTGCTTTTCTGATGTATCAAATACTTATGTCATGCAATAAAATGCTAATTACTTACTCAAAAGTCATACAATGTGATTTTCTGGATTTATGTCTTAGGTTCCATCTATCACAGTTGAAGTTTACCTATTCTAAAAACTACAGACCTCTACATGCTTTGTAAGTAGGAAAATCAGCAAAATTGGCATTGTATCAAATACTTGTTCTCCCCACTGTACATGTGTATTTAGATAGCATTAACATAGCAGTAAGTGTCAAATTAAGGGTGAGTGGTGCCAACACAGTTTTAAGCAGCGCCAATTTTTGGCTCCTGAAATTTTGTGTACATATGCATTCAGATTCTACTAGCTTTGCATGTTCTGACAGATTAAACGAGGAGCACCAGTGAACTGTGTTTCTCAGGTCTCCCTAAATATAGTTCAAGCCCAGGCTTTGGCTGGGCCACTCATCGTTGATATTCTCAGACACCACTCAAGTGCTGTCTTGGTTGTGTGCTTCGGGATGTAGCCAATGAATACTCAGGTTGGTTAGAAGATGTCACTGTTCGATAAGTAATGTTGGCCGATTGGTGCATTTGAAGATAAGAAAAATACAAATATATACTGCAGCTTTCGTGAACTTTTGAAATAACCTGCTTATATGGTGTATGATATTAATGCTGTTTGTCATAGATTCAGACACCCGATACTCACAGACATGTCTCTGAAAGTTAACTGCAGTAATATGAACTATTAAGCACAGTATGAACTCATGCATATTTAACTTATTGTGAGCAATACTCTTTGATATTACAGTGTCATACAGATCTACCAGCTTTTTAAAGAACTGAAATGACAGTTCAGTGTTGTTTTATTTTGACTCAGGTTTTACAGTCTGGCTCCCCTGTAGAGATACACATCATCTCAAGCTAGTCTTGTGGTTTCTTTCTCTTAAGTTGAAATTATGTTTCTTTTACTCTGTCAGAGTCATTCTCTGGAGGTCTGGAACACTGGGTGGCTCATTACTAAAAGAAGATAAAAGCAAACACATGGATCGAAACAGCTGTTAATTGCTTAAAAGGAAATGCAAAACTATATCTATTAGAACAACTAGCAGGTAGCAGTGCCCCTGAAATCTGCCCCATGTTGTTGTCATTGGTTAATGCAAATACAAATACACTTCATAGCTCCAAAATGTGTCTTTGATTATTTTAGTTTGAAAGAAATGAATAAAATAATGCTTATTGATTTCTGTTTTCTTTTCTAGAAACATCTCTAAAGGTGGTCAAGTTTTGTCCTGGAAACTGTTTTTGAACATTTCTATGTTGTATAAGCTTAGAGCAAACATTTACAAAGGATTTGGTTATCAGATGTGTAATACTGATTTGATGTACAGTGTCTAAGATGGGATACCAGTACTACATTTTGAAGTTAATGTTTTTCAGGTCATGTTCAGTGGGTAGGTAGAAAACTGAAAAAGCTGTAGGCCGTATTCAACCTTTTGCTGCAGCAGCACAGACTGCTAAGCTATTGACTTGTTTTTGTTGTAAACAAATATGTACAAATCCAGTATGACTTCAGAGAAAATTATAACCTGGCTTATAATGTCTGAGACTATCATGTTTTTGATCAATTCAAATGTTTATTTGATCTGACTCATTGGCACAAAGATATGACGCTTATATTGTACTGTATATAGTTAATTAATATTCATAACTATTTGGAATTACCACACACTGTTATTTTCTGCAGTCAGGACACTTCCAGCAAGGCCCAGGGATTCAGACGCTTTCATATCTTATGCATTCATTTTCACTTTGATCACACGGTGGAAAATTGCATCCATTTTAACTATCTAACAGAAAAAGTTGCATTCTATTTTTGCATCCAAAGTATTTACATCGTCAGTAATACAATAATAGATGTTATTAAGTAAAATAAGAAAAATACATGATTGAAATAAAATATGGATATTAAACATAGTGTAATGACCTGGCTACTCGGAAAGGATCAATTGTCCAGACAGGGGATGAAGTAGAACTAACGGTTTATTCTCACCTAACACCGGCTACTGTCTGGCCGTAGACCACGCCAAACAAAACACAACCAACACGTTAAACGTTAAACCTGCTAACATGAATACCCCGGGCGAAAGAGAGAGAGCGCCAAACCCAACCTGGTCTCATCACCCCAACTATTCCCCTGGCCAACCCCCCACCAAGGATCTCTGCCAATCACCAGGATGAACGGCCTCCGCACCTACCAGGCATCCTAGGGATTGGCAGACAGCTGTTTGACAGACATACAGGTAACAGTCTAACCTAGAACCCCCAGCTGCCTGTGCGGGTCGCTACAATAGTATTAGTCAGTGTTACCAGGAGTTAAATTGAATCTAAGTATGTATATAATTAACTCTCAGTTGTGTTAATGACCAGTATTATGTGCTGATGGAACTGTGATACGGGTACATTGTTCTGTGGTAAAAAGTTAAATATTTCAAATCAAAACTGCATCACATAATTAACACAACTTCCTATTGTATTCTACTCCAGATAAATTATTTTGGGTATGGTCTTTAGAGAAGAAGTGGAACTAACTAATTTAGCTTCAGTTTCAATCAAACACTTCCAGTCTTCTGTGGGTGTCTTTGAATCTTTGAAAGTGGTTGGAAGGGATTGTAGATTCACTCTAGCAAACTGTAGACCAGGGGTCTCCAAACCGTTCCACGGAGGGCCGAGTGTCTGCAGGTTTTAGTTTTTTCCTGTAAATTGGTTCCAGGTTCAGACCTAAATAACCAGATGTGGGTAGACCTAACCAATCAGTGACATAATTAATCAATCAAGTACAAGGTGAGAGTGAAAACCTGCAGACACTCGGCCCTCCGTGGAACGGTTTGGAGACCCCTGCTGTAGACAGTTTATGATGAGATATTATTTAAAAATTAACAAACAATTGCCATGTTCACTAGCATACATATGGTATGCTGGTTCATTAACAGCATTGTGTGGTGATTTCTATGATATTGCAGAGATCAGAATGCATATTCAAACCTCACCATAGTCTAATCCAAAGTGGCCTATTAATAACCGCCTAGTGTTTCCTATGCACTCGGATCACATTTAGAGGTGTCACTATATACAATAACACACACAATCACACAACAAAAAAAAATATTTATGTATCTATTTAATTACAGAATTGTCTGGATATTGGTGTGTCCAGAAAATCCACTTAAAATATATCCTAACCAAAGATCTTGGATGAATAGAGAAATCCTGATCCTACCGCGTTGTCCACAATTCAGTGGGCTGCTGAGCAATTTACAGAACCTTTAGAGCCATCACTGTTCCAGTTTGTACTTCCTGGTTCCAGTGCCCAAGGAAACGAAGGAAACAAGTTACAATGGCTACAGCCCCATCACATCCTTGTATCGTAAAGTTCAAGAGGCTTGTCACGTCCCACATCATCAAGTGCAGCTTGCCAGGATCACTACACCACCGTCACAGCAAGCTCGGCAGAGGATGCCATTTCTTTTGCTTTTCACTCCGCCGCACCACAGCTATATAAGATGAAGGCATGTGTGAGCATACTGCTGATTCACTACAGCACAAGCTTGAACACGCTGAACCTAGGTTGGACATCAAAGCTATATGCCCAATCTTGTCATCAAGCTCAGAGCACTGGATCTGGACCGCGCCACGTGCATTGGGTACTGGCCTATCTGATGGACAGAACTCAGTCTGTGTGTATAGGCAGCAACACCTCTACTTCTCTTTTAACTCTCTCTAGTGGTGTGCCCTCAGATTTCCGCTCTACCTTCTGTTCACCCACGACTGTATATGGCTTTGTACGACACCAACTCCATCATTAAGGTGCAAATAACCCCAAGGTTGTAGGCCTGGTCAGTCAGCTAACAAGGTGGATCTAAGCAAACTGGCACCACGGTGCCGGGAACACAATCTCTACCTGAATGTCAGCAATACAAACAACACAATTGCTGACTGTGAATCAGAGTACATGCCACAGTCCATTTCAATGGGGCTGCGGTACTGAGTCAGCCGTTTCACATTTAAGTTGCGTTCACATTGAAGAGGACTGGTCATGGACCATCAACGCCACTGATGTTATCAAGAGCCAAAACCAATGTGTCCAGATGTCTGGGTCCTCTCCAAAACGCAAAGCTATACTGTAATACAGCCCCTACAGCCCACTGTTGGTTTGTCTCTGAAGCTCTCTGTCTCTGTCCTAATCTGTCCCTGAACAGGAGGCCAGATGGAGCACTTTTCTAACTGGAGAGCCGTTATGAGGAACAATTTTTTTTTTGATACTGGAGAGCCAACAGGGTCTTCCAACTGGTCTAAAGATAAAATCTGAATTGTTCAGTGCAGTGACAGGGACATTGCCCTGCTTAGGGAGATGTCTCATGGATGGGTTGTTAAACAAGTGTCCTGTCTGTGCTCACTGAAGCATCCAGTGGCATGTATTTAATTGTGTGGGAGTTCTGGCTATAATTACAATCTAAGATTCACATAATCTTGGCCACATACAGTCATGTAGAAAAAGTGGGACACCCCATGACAAATTTTGTTCTTTTTTTTACGTGGACATATTTGATCTTCTTACAAACAAAATCTATAGATAAAGGTGATGTAATTGACAATAGATTTACAAAAATGCCTTTTCTTATTGAGTTAAAAGTTAGGACACCCTATGCCCTAATAGCTGGTATTGTCGCATTTGGCTAAAACAACCTTAATAAGACGTTTCCTATAACTGTCTATGAGATCTCTGACATCAACTGGGAGAATGTTTTTCACACTCCTCCATGTAGAATTTTTGCTTTGTAATGCTAGGCTATCTTGAATGAACAGCCTGTTTCAAATCACCCCACAGAATCTCAATAGGAGACTGTGTCAAAAGTCCCCGGGCTTTGACTTGGCAATTCCAGAACCCCCATGTCTTTCTTTTTAAGCCAGTCCTCATCCATTCCACTGTCTGGAAAATCATTTACAACAAGAGAACGTTTAAAACAACTGCATACATACCCAGGGCAGGCAGTCCTAGCAAGTTAATTCCAAGAACAGACCACAAGATGTTTATAGAAGTGTCCAGCAATCCTAACATGTCATCTCGGGACCTACAGGTAGCTCTTGCCACAGCTGATGTCAAAGTACATGTATCTACCATAAGAAAGAGAATGCTCTAGTTTGATTTACCAGGGAGGTGTGCAGTTAGGAAACCCTTGCTGTCAAAAAAACCATCAGGGTAAGACTAAAGTGCCAGAGAACACTGAGACAAAGACCAGGACTTCTGGAACAATGTGCTTTGAACAGATGAATCCAAAGTAGAATTGTTTGGGCACAATAATAGAAGACATGCATGGCACCAACCCAGGACATCATTTGAGCACAATATAGCATATGTGAAGCATTGGGGCTGCTTTGCTGCAGGAGGGCCTAACCAGCTCACTATCAAAGAATCCACTATGAATTCTTCATTGTATCAAAGGGTGCTGGAGGTAAATGTCAGCTGAAGCTGATGTGGACTATGCAACATGACAATGACCTAAGACATTCCAGTCAATCAGCCAAGGGATGGCTCAAAAAAAGGTATTGAGAGTTCAGGAATGGCCAAGTCAAAGCCTGGATCTTTATCCTATTGAGGTACTGTGGGGTGATGGGCTGTGCATGAAAGAAACTCCGCAAACATCACATAGCAGAAAACATTATTCTTGTAAAAAACTTTCTCCCAGTTGATGCCAGAGACTGGTAGACAATTCTAGGAAACATCTGATAGGGCATAGGGTGTCCTAACTTTTACCTCTGAAAATGGCATGTTTGTAAAATGTTGTTAAATAAATGATATCATGGTTAAAATGACATTCTATTTGGTTCAACTGCAACACCTTTATCTATATATATTGTTTTCTTTTTTTATATTAGAAATGTCATGAAAAAAATCCAGAATGCATTTTATAAAAGACTAAACATATAAAGTTAATGTAAAGTTGTTACGCACGCCTTTTGGCAAGGGAGCGTAACACCCTGCTGTGCGTGCACACCCGTGTGAAATAATAGAAATAAGGTATGGGGTCGTGAGGTGCAAGTGAGAAAGACAACGACAACCAAGGGCACCGTGCAGGGGATTTATTCATCCACGTAACACAACACGGTAAAACTGGGAAAAGGGGCTGGGCTGCACCAAAGCAAAGAAAGCAAAATGTCAGAAAACCCTGTAACCAACACTTGCCTAACAAAATAATAACTTCCCCTGGCTAAGCTAAAAAATACAAGGGGTGGTCCGTCCAGGTCTTACCTAGTGTGCATAGATAAAGTACTCCTACGGGAAAATGACTAACAAACAACGTAAACAGAACAGGTACCATGCAACAACACAAAACAAACCACAATCCCCAACTAACTAACTAATTAACTACAAACAGCTCTCAACAACCACAGCTCACAACAACCACAGCTCACAATGAACACAGAGACAGAGACAGAGACAGAGAGAGAGAGAGAGAGAGAGAGAGAGAGAGAGAGAGAGAGAGAGAGAGAGAGAGAGAGAGAGAGAGATCTAGCGAACTGATGAGGTGGTGAATGGAGGGATTTTGTACTGCGGATGGAAGGATGTGATTGGTTGATGGGACAGGAACCAGCTGAACAGTATAACGGGAGGGAGATGTACTTGATTGAAGGGATTGACGGCACCTGTGTTGGAAAAGGGGAACAAACAGCAACACCACAAACACACAGCAACACAGACACACTGGGGACGTAACAAAAGTATTTGATGATATGTTGTAATGCTGATATATTACAACTTTTGAAAAGAAGGACAGTAAAAATGTCTTTCTAGAACAGTGGGAATTTGTTTTAACATAGCCCAGATCCCTGACTGGTGACCATGAAATTTCTCTTGCAAGAGGCTTTCTTTATATCTAACAAGTGCATTCTTAACAGATTTTATTCTTGCTTTTAGACGTGGGCACAGTAATCTTACATGAACCACTGTGGAATGTTTAGAGAAGTGACCTGAAGTAAAAAGCCAAACTACATTTAGTTTCTTTAATGTAATACCTGGCTTAACTGCAAAAGCCAAACTAGGACCCAAACTTAGTAGTCCTCCGAGATTCTAAATTCAGATATACAAAGTGAATGTCACCCTGCAAAGTAACCTGAATGATGCAATCATCAGTCTGTTATCTTCTGGTCTCTTGACTTGGCCACTCTTGTCACTCAACCTAGTCTAAGTCCATGTCCGTCCTGGCAGCTCAATAAGGGAACCACTTTCCTCATTAGGCAAGGATAGAATAAATGACAATAAACTACACAGTTTAGACACAGCTTGAAAAATTGTAAATATAATGATGGGGAAATATTTTACCACACAGGTTTCCAAACCAGTTAGAGACTGACTTACAGCTGTATTTCATGTAAAAAATTTAGCTAACATGCCCCAAGTCAGGGTGATAGTGTCCGCTGGATGTAACTGTAATTCACGTGTCCGGTCCTTGTGCTCTTTTTTAAAAGCAAATTGTTGCTTCATTCAGACTTGAAATTAAGGCAGCAATGTGAGGCAGACCTCAATGTCATGTCTCTGGGACATTTTCCATATAGAGTTTGGTAAACGACACCATAAACTCTTAACATAATTAGAATGTATATTGTTCCACACATTGGCAGAAACAGAAAATTCACTTTTCTTACTATCATTTTGTTTTACATTTTTAAACAGAATGCATGTCTCTGTCACGTCACCGAGCGGTTATAGTTGTTTGTGTTCGAGCTTCAGGCCGACGACTATTGAGATCGTTCATGTTCTTTATTGATTGCTGTACGTCGGCAGTGGCCATTTCACTTGTACTACGCACCGGCGTCATTTGTTACTTCTTTGGTCATATTAAACAACCGGAATTTATCTCATGCGCCTTGGTTTGCTTTATAACTCAGCCGTCAAAGTGTCGGTGGCCCCACTGTGGTATTGACGTTATTTCGAAAGACATATCTTGACAGTCACTATCCTGCGTGAGAGAGCCTTAATCAAAATAAAATATCACAAAAGTAAGGAGAAAACGTGGTATAATAAAGAGTCAATGCTATATTTATTCCACATGCACTAGTATTGAATGGCTTTCAGGTGCAATATAAATAGTTAACTTTTCACTTTTGTGTGCGTGATGTCTGAATTGTAATGTCATAGATTTCGTGCAAGAAAACTCACCCAAACTGTGTTTTCTTGGCATATTTCACTGCCAATTACCTTTGGTTTTTTTAAGGATCATTGAGGACATATCCCCTGTTGATATAAAGAATCACTAGGGTCGAAAAACTACCGTTAACATTCAGCAATTATTTTAATTATCTTACATTTGGTTTGTAGTTTTCATGGACATGCATTTTGTATTTTCTTTGTGATAAATTATGAAGCATTTTGTAAAACAACACCAACACCATGACCTCCTTTTTTATGCTTTGCTCCATTATATTTGAAAGTTGACAAAGGCAATGTCACAGAACTAATGCGATGCTAGGGAGGCCCCAAATTCAACACTTACAACAGAGAACCCTTACACATTTGTCCAGTGCAATTCCCAAACACTGAGAGTGTAAAATGTGTCAGCTAGAAGTGCATCTTATTTTTGCAGACATTAAATTGGGAAGGGTCATACTATGGAACAATACAAATTGGACTCTGTTCAGCTAAGTTACATTTTTTTACCTTAGAAACTGAGTAGGAACAGAAGGGTTATTTGACAAGTAGACAGCCCTGACTCAGCCAACCCTTAGAGACTCATACAGGTGGAACATTGCTGTAGCTCTCCAAAGAGACACTGGTTCTCCACTCTCTAGCCTGGTGTTACCTTGCTACGTGTTACTTTCCCTGACCTGAAGGACTTTTTCAGCTCCTGGTCCAACTTATTTTCTGAGCCCAAATACATTGGCAGTTGCCCAAAGATGTCCTTATGGAGATAATACTTTATACTTTAGGCCCCACGGTTATTTTATTTGGGAGAATGGTCTTTAGCTTTATGCAAGGAGACGGTCCTGCTTTCACTGAATACACAATGGGCCCTCAGAAGAACAGCCTAATACTTTGGTTTATTAAAGTATTAGGCAATGTTACAATAATGTATAATAATCATTGAATAAATATATGTTATTGTAAACAATAAAAGCTTTGATATTCACTGCCGGTAAAGTTTTAGAACACTTAAAATGTATAGTTATTATTGAAATGTAATGTTTTAATGTACTCTATAAATAAAACATATAACAAATAATCTATTGGAGACAAAACCCTGACCAATTAGGTGTACACCAGAGGGTCTCAGATGGCGCTGAAAAATGCTGTGGTGGCTGTTTTGATTCAGGGTACGAACTCACTCTGTGCATGTTGCCGACACTGGATTCAGCAAAAGAGCCCCAGAACATCAAGCATCTTCCTACATGTTTGACAGTTGATGTCACACACTGAGGAACCATCCGTTTGCCTACTGGATGGTGTAGAAATACCCTGAGTGATGGACTGAAAATGTATCATTTTTATATATCGGTCCATGAGACCTTCTTCCAGACTTCAGTAGTCCACTGGCTGTGCTGCATGGCCCAGGCAAGCCTCTTATTTGTATTTTGCCATCTTAGCACTGTCTATCTTACTGCCACTCGACCTGTCAAACCTGCAACTCAACGTCTTCTCTTCCGAGTTGACACTGAGGCTTGCTTCGACCAGTGTTAAGCTGAGCTTGAAGCCATTGTCCTGTGAGCTGCCTATTACTGACTCAGAAAACCTGCCTTCAGATTATTTTGTTTCCAAATGCCCTTTGATATTGTAGGAAACTGTATTAACTTTTACACTGGCTTTCTTTAAAATGTCTGAGAAAATACCTATACTTTTAAAGTGTCTTTCTATCATCCTTTTTATCGCCATGGTAACAGCAAAATAATACTTCCGGTAGTACAATACTGTCCAAATAATGCGTGGGTGTAGACAGAGGATTTGTTAGTTATCAATAACTTGTTCCCTTTTTTACTTTTGGTAGTTTCCATTAAGGAACACTTTCTAAGTTATACTAAACAATACAACCATGAGATGACAGGTTATCTAACGATCACCTCTCTATATGTATATATATATATATATATATATATTGCATTATGCAGTAAAAGAGAGGTCACATTATTCGTTATGTATTTTTGATGTAATGAATGGTATTTCTAATGGTTTATCATCAAAAACAAACAATCACACTTAACACGTTTAAATGAAACATGAACTGCCATGTTATGCCCTGAGATTGTGCAGTGTTTAGTGAGAAAGCTCAAATACACTGTCCCACATCAAAGTAATATCATAGTGATTGGTACTTGAATGCATTGGACATGGGGTGAAGGTGATGTGTAACATTATTGGTCAGTTGGCAAAGAAAATTAAACCAATGCCTGGACAGAACGCAGATATGAGGTTATGAATTTCGAAGGTATTCTCCAGGAACCTTTTATTTCAGATTGCCCGACTCTTTGATTGTAAAGATAATATTCTGAAAAGGTTTATTGAGTTTCAACCCCTGCACCAACCACCCGCATGCAAGCAAGCATGCACACACACACACACGAACACACACATGCTACTTCACAGCTGTCCTCTTTTTCATAATGTCAGTGACACTGTGCTCAGTTGGACTAATCCTAAATGTATTTAAAATTTGCATAATAAACATGTACTTACAGAGGTTAACAAATGTGAAGTTCTCTCTTATTCTTTGTACAGGGATACACGATTTAGTTAGGCCAGAAAGACACTAGTTAGATTAAATTCTAATCAGGATGGATATGGTTATTTCACCAACATATATCTCTGTCTGAAAACACATTTTATTATGTGTGTTTTCCGATAGAAGTGAAGATTTGAAGTTTTTTTGGAGCAATCACCTATTTGATTAAATAATTATTTACTATTATTTCACTCCGCTAACATGTTGAGCATGCATAAATAATAACACTGTCATGAGGGAAGCATCATAGATATGGATTGGACATCCAAACTGACGTCTCAATAGTTCTGCCATCCTAGTTCAGAAAAGTCACTCCAATTAATAGTCATGGTGGTATTCTGTGCAGCAGTAATTTGGTCCAGAATAAAAGGATAAATTATACAAATAAGGTGGAAAACATTGTCATGCATCGGTGAAAGTGTAGAAATGTATTATTCCATGCAAAACTTTATATGGCATGTTTTAAACCAATGAACAAGAATGCTACCCTGGCCCAACCATAGCTGTTGAGCTACTTGTATCAGAATTTGTTTTGTTAAAAAAAAAAGTTGTGTAAAAAAAATATTATTTTCTTACGTTGAATACATTTGAGGCCAATTTGCACAATTCCAAAGAGCTACAGCATGCAACTGTAACGTGACAAAAATGGTGCTGCGTTAAATTATTATTTTTTTAATCGCAAAGATTAACAAGTTAACTCTCCCAGCCCTAGCATTTATTCAAAACATACATGTGTTATAATTTAAAGACACAGGTATAAAGTTTCTTTGGGAATTAATCATCACAGTACAGGTCAATTACATTTCAGGTATTTCAATCTGTTTAGTTAGGAAGTATATGGGATTGTACATCAATGACTACTGATTTTGTGCAAATTTAAAGAAACAACAGGTGCACTGGAGAGTCAATTGCTCACTTCTTTTCCTTCCTGACTGATTCTTCCATTTTACAATGTCCTTGTCACTACTGATAACACGAGGCGGTAATTGCAGCCCTTCAGGTTGTCACATCTATACGTGTTGTCGCAAGATTTGCCATGTCTCCCAGCATAGTCTAATATGTGTTTGTAACATAGAATGCAGTTTGGCTGTTATACAACCATGCGGACCACTGCTGAACCAATGACTCCCTCGAGATGGCTGCCCATCCTATTTTGCATCTCCCATCAGTGGGGGAGGAGATATTGTGTGCTAAAGGTGTCTTTTGGCTTTCACAAAACGTAAACCCCAACAGATGTACAAAATAAGATGGAAGATGACTCCCACATTTCTCAGGGGTCCAGGTTATGTTTTCTTTATACCAAGTTATGGGTCTTGTTGTATTGACCGTGGATGCAAGCAGTTTCCTAATGTCAGCCCTGACAAAAATGTCAGCTTTGTGACCAAGAGGTTTTGTTGTGACTTTGTCAATTCAGCGGATCAATCATTTGGTGATTATCGAGGCTATGGTTTTGGGACATTTAGCAACTATCCTGATAGTGTCAGACTATATCTGTCGGTCAGCTTTGACTTGCCACCATAATTCCTCTTTGCAATTGAAAACGTCCATTGGGATGTCTTTTATTTTTCCTGGAGTATGCATTATCTTTGTCTGCAAAACCTGCCCAAGTCTTCTACCTGTTGTTCTGGCCAACTACCGAATTCTTGGCACAATGATGGCTTTAAAAACATTTGCTTAAGGCAATATAAAGAACCGAGGACTACAATCTCTCTTTTAGACAACCTTGCACCAAAGAGATTACATTCCTCTCTGCCCTTCTGCTTTGCTGTTGAAAGTGCTCAGAGCATTTTTGGAACATCTTTCCCCTGAAGGAGTGACTGAAGTAACCTTTCTAGGACTGACAAGACTTCTTCATTTTGTGACATTACCTTGACTTGCTGTGGTAGCATCCAGCCCTCTATAAGCGTCAGCATTAAACCTGCAGCTGTTCTAAGATTCTCTGTGCCTTGCACACTGTTCTAGAGACTGATGGCCTTGTGGCAGTGTGGTGCTAGAATCCTCCCAGTCATAATTAACAAGTGAACACATGGAAATCATATCATGTCCCGTAGTGTGGTTAATGTAAGTAACCTAATTTGTGTTACTCTAATTCCCTGAATACATCTGTCAATCCAGCTATCCACGTCAGTTTATTAAATCTACGATTAGTTTATTCAATCTAAGATCTCTAAGTAATATGCTTTTAATATGCAATGATTTTATTATATCCAATGACATTTACATTTTCAACTGAATCTTAGCGGATACAATTTTCCATCAAGCACTTTCTTATCAATAGAAATCAATGCCATCTTGCCGTGTTAGATATCATTAATATAGAGGTGTGAGCTACCTTGTGTCGTGTGGCAAATTTACAGAAAACAAAGAGTCTTTTAAATATTTTGCTTAAACAATCAACAGTCCCATTTTTATGTTTCAGTGTAACACCCTAAAAAATTTTATGATGTAACATCAGTCAATGGAAAACAACATCATAAACCGATTTAGAGCTGCATTCAAACTCACACCAAAAATCTAAGTAAACAACAGCAATCACAGGCTCTTCTAACTTGCATGTATTTCATCTTGGCAAATCGTATTGAACTCCAGTTCCTCCTTGCACAGGGTTCATGCCCTTCTATGGCCCTATCTAGCTCTCTTTACGTAACAACCCATCTCCTGGCATCTCCTCCGTGCTCTGTACTTGTAGTCGCAGCAAACCATGCAACAACACATATGGATGTGTCATCCTGGAGGAGCTAGACTACCTGTGCAACCTGAATGGGGCTGAATGTACTGCCTTATGCTACCAGTATTGACAATGACAGCAGCAAATGCAAAACTAGAGAACAATCAGTCAGGAAAGATAAGGAGAAAGCTATTTTCGGTGGCCACCACAAACAAAACTGATCACTTTTGGGGGTTTTCTTGCTGTTGCCATTCCAGTGCATCTGTTGTCCCTTTTATCTGACCCAAAACAGGTGACATCTATTTGCAAACTCGTATGCTTCCTTACTGAAGTTTAGTTGACTTGGTATTATACTGTGATGATTGCGTGTTCCCTTCATTTTTTTACAGCATATTTTATATCTTGTGCTGCCTATGTGTTGAAAATTTACAAAAGAAAAAGTAGAGGTGTGTCTTCCTTCCTTTGGCCTAAGGTGTTCTATCAACAACCACATATGGTAGTCATTACGTTTATCTACAACGAATATGCAAAACACAATAATGTTCAGTATTAACATGTGCTGTGACATTGTTTCCTTACGTATCGTTAACGTGTTTCATCAGGGTGTATTTTGTTACGATTCCATTGGAACTACCAAAAAACACCCTAGCAAACAGCCATAATATTTCCAAACAGCCATGCTTTTCAACTGAACATAGGCTGCTGGGTTGCAAAAATAACAATCCTGATCATGGTTTGATACTGATTGTGAATGTGTTTTTATACTTTTGCGTACATGAACACAAGTCCTGCGATATACAGTTGGTGGCCTGAGCCGCTGCTTCCAGTGAACATGTTCTGCTATGGCATGAGTTGGCCATTTTCTTTCTGCAAAATATGCTCTTTTTTTTCACTACTTTCCTGAAAAATAAATGTCTCGCTGTGCATTTTTTAATTGAAGATTTTCTGGAGCTGGGTAAAAGATGTCAGACCTTGCATCTCTGAATGTGTGAATGCTTTCTATAAAGGGTGTTGAGCTATTTGCTAAGGTGAAGATGGATTCCTCGAAAGGAGGCAGTTGGGTTGTGACTGAATCTTGCTTATTAACATGGAAACCTACGCGGCTGCTTGCGCACTAACATGGGTAACTTTAAAATGACACCAATTTCTAACTAATAATAAACATTAATATGTATACTGATCTAATTAAAAATATTTTAACTTAAGCTTAAATGTCTATAGAGCCACCAAGTGGTTGATCATTTATGTTAATAAGGTGTTTCCCCTACACCTGTATTAGACCCTATTTATATAGAGTTTTCATTTTTTTTTTTTTTTTACCTCATTCTAATTCTGTCATGCACCATAGCACCAAAGCAAATTCCTTGTATGTGTAAACGTACTTGGTAATAAAGCTGATTCTGATTCTGATCTCTACACACTACTCCACTTGTAGAGAATATGCTGCACTGACGAATCAAATTAACTTAGATCAAAGATGAATCAATGTCTGTAAAAACACATAATTACTGTATCCTAGGATACACAAGAGAGTATAATATAATAGCATGTTATAATGTTACTGTATGAGAAAACGCCATTGCATTGAACCATGTGTGTGCAATCAGTTTAAATTAGGGGGATGCACTTTGATTCAAATTATAGCCTTTAGTGAACGAGGTATTTGGTGTTTACAAACTATAGTTGAACTGCCTATCTGTGTATTTTGCCTAGTGATGCATGCAGTTAAATGTGATATACAACACATTGATATCACTTCCACACCAAAAAGGACTACAATAGAAATTGAATGGGTGACTTAAAAGAAAAAGAAAGTCATATTTTTACATGTTAACAACACCTTTATTGATTTGAGTATAACAACTTCCATTTTTTAGTTCTTTGCTGATTGTACATCTGATTGTACATCTGAGAATAGGTTATACCAGTAATGACGATATACTGGTATTGACTAAAACCGTGATAGGAAATATGATATCATGTTAATAATACACATATGATAATATTGAGTAAATAATGCAGTGGCTCTTAAAGTGTATTTCCATTCAACAAAATAGGTAATGGAAATGCACGTTAACCTTGGTTGCCACAAAACAGAAAAAAACAAAGACTCAGTAAATAGCTAGCTAGCTACCACTACAATGTGTCTTTTTCTGTTGTTCAAAATAATGTCGGAGAAGATGACAGAAGAAGAATGTCGGTGCTGATCAACAGAAAAGGGGCAATATCAGGAACCTATTCACCAACCTTTGCCTCAACGTCCTGCAGATTTCACCAAAGCAGAGAGACTGAGTTGCCAGTAGTTTGTTATCCCTAACATGGGAAATATGACATTAAGGTCTTGGTTGTGATGGTTGTGATGACAGTATATCAGAGTGGTTAGTTGCCAGTCTGTGGTCTCACGCACAAACTCTTTCCCCTGCTCCCCAGAGTCCCCGCAAGTGAGTTGGTTTCAGTTGATATTGTATTAATGGCAGATGTTTGGCCTTGTGGATCTTTTGCTTATATGTTCATCTGGTTGCCTTTTCACTATCTGTTAAGTGAAATTGTTATTGTTGTACACTTTCAATTTGTACAGATATGGTTACAGACTCTCTCCACCTCCCTAAAAACCAGACAAAACATAATAAGCAAAGTTAAAGATTAATTTGACTAATTTTTTTCACATTTCCAATAGATATTGCGAACAATTTCGTTTTCTACGGGCCATGATAGTTGGTTAGTGAAAATCTTATAATGAAACAGACCTATGTGGGAATAAGATCTTTTGAGTTTTCTTGCGTCAATGTTTCATGTATTGTGTTTCGCATCTGAAACTGCAATTTCACACGTGGAATAGGCAAAACATGTAGTTTTCCTGAAATTAACATAGGTATTGTAAACATGATGTATTACATGATGATGCAATACATGGGCAAAAAATACTTTGATGACGTTATGTTTAAGGGAAGGAACTACAGGTGAATAGGCAAACAAAATGCATGTCCTTCTATCAGAATAAAAAAAATATTTGTATTAAGACTTTTATTTCCCCCCCATTAATGAATGCAAATTATGTGTTAGCACATTTAATATGCACCAATTTGCATATTCCGTCAAACACTGTATTGACATGGTTGTCACGTCTCCACCTAGCGGCGGGTTCTCCCCTGTTGGCGTGGCCCCCCGGCGTTCGACGTCCTCGGCCTTTTAGGCACCAGCGTTCATGTTTGTCCTGTCTCCCATGTCCTGTGAATGCATCCCTACCTAATTCCTTCCAGCTGATGCCTATTGACTAGGTATATAAGCCCAACTAACGCATTAGTTGCTTGTTGTCAAGGTGCAAATGAAACCTTGTTTGATTTGGCAAACCTGCATTTCGGTTCCTTCCGTCACTGAGCATCACAATGGTAGATGAAGTCGGACCTTTTTGGTTTGATTTAATGTGATGTTTGGTGTTCTTCAGAGGCTTTTGTCAAAATATTGTTCTTGACACACTTGACAAATGTTACAATAGGCTTTACCTAATATGAGACATAAGTTATCTAGCTCGGCATGTAAGCAAAATGTTATTTGAGAAAATTGTTGTTAAACATTCAGAAATTTTAGAACATGCTTTTCCACAAACCAAACAAGACACACAGTACAATTTGATGTACAATTAAAAGGTTATATGACTTTACTCTCCGTAGGCTCAAGAGGATATGCTTTTTAACGATATGCAATTCAATTAGGGTATTTCCTAATACTGCAGATGAAAATTGCAATAAAAGATAACAGATGCAAATTTAGGTTTTCTTGGCAAAGGTTAATTAAAATCATAAAAAAAGTATTTACATTTGTTATTAGTAACAAATGTGTGCATGTTATGAAAGTTTACAAGTAATAGAAGCAAAATGTAATAAAATATAAAAATTAAAAAATTAAACACATTTCTTTTTGCCGGTAGTACCTGCACAACATGGAGAAGATAGCTGTGCATGTGATCCTGGATGATTCTGGTGCATTTTGGAAATCTCAATGCAGTCTTAGAGAGAAATGATTCAAAGAAAGTCCAACGGAATGTTGTCCATACAAAGTAGACGATCCATGTATTGAGCAGCATTAAGATCCCTTTCTAGAATCTGGATTTTGCTGTGTGGTGTAAACCGGCAGGTGACATAAGAAACAATGATAACATTGTGAGTCTGAAAAGCGGGTTCCACAAGCATCATCCAAACAAACTAGTGAACATTTAAATAAAACTAAATGTCCATGTAACATGTATTTCCGTACAAATAGAGAACTGAAAGACCCTACCTAAAACAATCCAGTCCGTTGCCTTCTGATTCAAATCATTCCTCCACCTCTTTTCTAGGAGCTCAAGGCTTTTAATTGTTGGTGTAGAACAGTTTAGAGACCCCTTTCGTTTTGCTGATACCGTTACATATTATCCATTATAGCACTTTCAGAAATACCCCCACTGCAGGAGTGCTCTGCTTTCAGCTGTTTTCTGGCTGCCTGACTCTACCATTGCAGCCACCCAGCTGCCACCTGAGATATTCCACATATGACATTTATCCAGGGGAGGGCATTGACAGAGGCTTCAAAGCGGCTTTGTGCCATGGCCAAGAAAGGCCCCCTAGTCATATTAGATAAGGCAGGGGACTATCATATTTACCTGTGTGTGGCGCTGCCACGTTTGAAACACACAGAGCTCTGGGTTGCAATTCCAGCAGAATCCGTCTCACAGTGCATACTATAGGTCTACTGAAAACGGTTTGGACGGAGTACCGCAGATCGTAGTGACAAATTTGGTCTTTTACTCATATAACATTGCTGGTGTTATATTTGACCTTTGTTGTGTGTCATTATTAAGTTGTTGCTTTGCTTTTAATCATGGTTTCCCATGTGTCTACACGATATCACTGATAACCGTCAATCACAATAGATTTATCAAAAAGATAGGCATCCAAGAACATTGCTTTTTGAAATCCATTGCATTTATTAGGGAGATCATCGTTAAAATATTGATGCCTGGAGAATTGCATGGCATACACAATGGTGGATGATTAGCATAAAGATATGGACCTTATTGGAGGGAATGTTGCTTCACATTATTGATGCCTGGGATGCCTAACTGAACAAACTGCTTTCAATATCCTCTAATCCCCCCTCCTGCTCTCTCTTTATGTCTTCCTCTCTTGCTCTCCTCTTATCTATTTTCCTCTCTCCTCTTATTTCTCTCTACTGTCTTTCTGTCTACTACCTTCTCGTATCTTCTATGTCCTTTTGCTCCCTCTTCACTTTTTGCTTGTTAAAGAGCATTAAATATATAATAGTGATTGGATTGGGGTTATGTCTAGGTTTAAGGCTGTAACCTCAACCCTAGTTTATTCCCACTCCCCACTCAGAGGATTCACTTGAGATACCTGTGGTGTCAGAGTTTCAAATAGCTACAGCTCTATTTATTAATGTTTTACGTCCTTCTAACATTTTGTGGTTACGGATGCTTGTCTGAACTGTGTGTTATTTGGTTAAACTGACGGCTCGGCACCCTCAACAGATCATCTACATGGACCTCAAAAGTGTTTTAATTAAAACCATTAAGGTCCTCTGGGGACAGCTGAACAACCCTATTGGAACCCTTTTTCTAAGAGTGCTTTTGCTAGTTAACAATTCTAGTTTCGAGTTTCAATCATGATCTTTACTTTTTAGCTGATGTGCGTCATTTTGTGTTGCATCATTTGCCGATGTAGACACACTGATTTTCATCAGGGTAAATGGACGGTCATTTGTAAAAAGATAAAAATAAATAAATAGCCGTCAATAAAGACCCAAGCCGGCTACCATGTGATAAACCATACTCAACTATGTTTTCGTTTCAGCTATTTAGTGTCTGTGTGGACTAAGCAACTCCAAAAACAAGTCAATTGTGTCAAAATAAAAGTAACTTTTTATAAATTTAGTAATATTATGTATATTCTGACTGATGTGTTGTGATTTAGAATCTCCAGTCAAATGTGACCTAAAAAAACATAAAGGTTGTACTCACATTTTGAGCATGACATGTGCCAATTAAGAGACATTATTCAATAACATAGGTAATATAATACATTACACTGAAGTCTAACATTACATCACCAACTATCTTCTTATTATCAATGTCTTTAAGTCATTAACTATTTAATTCAGCACCTATCATGTACCTATCAGCATCTTCCCCTAAATGGTTGTTCATTTGTTTTCCATTAAATGTAGTATAGCATCATTTCTTTTTCAAACAATTATTTTGGAGCTTGCTGAAGACAGGTAGATTGTTTCCTTGTTGGGTAGCAGAATTAGTGTTGCTTTGCTCCAAATCTGGGGACAGTCTAGGCTTTTGTTAGACATTGCAAATGGGAGACACAATACAATCAACCAACAACGTCAGTTTAATGTTTAGGCTGTCACTACCTGGTTGTTCCTCCATATCGGTAGATACCAGGAATGTCTTCTCTTCTTCCTCAATTACTTAGTTTAGTTTTGTAATTTCTCAATTGTGCTTGCTTTTCCCTTTGCCACATCTATTTCAGCCATGTCTTATCACAAGTCTTCTTCAATCCCTGGGTACTTGGTAGTTTTTGCAGTAATGTTCTTAATGGGTGCATACTTTACTTAGTAACTGGAAAAAGCAACTTAAAAAATACATCAAGGGCACCATTAGGCTGTTTCTCCATATACACACATCATAACAGCAAATCTTTTTCAAAGCTTGACATAGGAGCCATTACAAAACCTCATACAATTGCTTTTGGAAGTTTGTTTGTTTCTAGATTGGGTTATTATACTGTGATCAATACCAGCAATTGCGGTTTACAGCAGATTCCCAACACATTAGTGTTAATGTGATCAACGGACTAAGAGTATTTAGTTCCAGTACTGTTGGTAAATGCCCTAGAAAGTTAACTGACAACCTAAACCCGACTGCATGCATCATTTATGTTTTGAAGCTTTGATTTGAGCGGACAGCTTGAAGAGAGCCAGTCAATATTTTAAGTTTAATATTAAGTTACCCAGGAAATATCTTTGTTCATACATTACATACATGCATACATTACATACTTGGCCTCCTGTGGTCTTCAGTTACTCCCCGCAATATTAGGTGTTACGTGTGGCAAGTAAACCAGTAGCCAAATTATTTCCACCTGACATGAGATCCTGTCTGCACATGATTATGACTGCACATCAATACCAACACCTCAGCTATTTGCATTCTAATCTCGGTATAAGCTGGAACCACAAATAGCTACAACAGAATATTCAAATTAATGCATTTTGAAGATGGACAAAATACAAATCTTTTCTGACGTGAGACAAGTCAATAATCCTGTTTCTCTAGCTACATATGTTAATATGGGTTATTTATGGGATAACATTTTTAGTTCACTGTTTATCTACTGTGGTGGCTGAGCTGAGAGTAACCTTCTCATTTACATTTATTGTAAGCTTTGGAACAAGATTATTTGTGAGCGATACCCCAAACATGCTGCCCCCCCCCCCCATTTAAAGACAGTAGTATGATCTAAAATTCGTATCAATATGAAATGGATTAAAACTGCACCCTTGGTCTAATGTCTCAAGTGAGACAGTGAATTGTTCTTATGATTTCACTATTTACTTACTTAATAAGATTGAAAACATAGCATTGTATTCATTAAGCAGACACACTTATCTAGCGTAACTTTCAGTTAAAGCATACACTACTATTCAAATGTTTGTTGTCACTTTGAATTTCTGTGTTTGCCATGAAAATATACATTAAATGAGTTTGAATATAGTAATTTACAAGGTTAGAAATAATGATGAGATCCGG
Source organism: Novumbra hubbsi (assembly GCA_016801125.1). Classification (NCBI taxonomy): domain Eukaryota; kingdom Metazoa; phylum Chordata; class Actinopteri; order Esociformes; family Umbridae; genus Novumbra; species Novumbra hubbsi. Next base: position 39,487 of record JACXGK010001104.1, on the reverse strand, counting down.
TGACTGTGCTTGCCACTCGATAAAAGGCAGAATACCAGTTGACTGTTTTTTCTCTCATTAGTTCTTGCATAGTTTGAAGCTGTGCTTTGGGTCATTGTCCTGTTGTAGGAGGAAAATGGCTCCAGGCACCTTCCACAGGATATGGTTTGGCTTGGCAAAATAGAGTGATAGCCTTCCTTCTTCACAATCCTTTTTTCCTTCTTCAAATATCACACTTTACCGGCACCAAAGGGCCCCCATATCATCATATTGCCTCCACCATGCTTGACTTTTCGGTCCCTATATACAATAGGGATAGTGAATAGTTCTCATCAACTCAACAAATATATGTTGTTAATGTGGTGGTCATTTTAAAAGATTTTTTTCTTTTACATATTTTAGTATACATTTACATCTTCTGATAGACATATTGACAATCTCTGACTACCTTCTTGTCTATTGTATACAATTTTGAAATAACATCGTTCCACAATAGCCTTTACAAAATAACTATATAAACATATAATGGTGAAGCCAGTACATGAGCTGAAGTGCGAGTTTCTCTGCGAGTATGTGTGGAAAATGGCTCTATGGTGAAGGCCAGAGTGCATGGCAGAAGTCGTTAGTTTAACTGTATTAGTGTAGATAGGGCTAGATCTGCAAGATTGTAATCGTGCGAACATCCCATAGCTATGGTGTCTGAGGACCATAATGATCTTCATGGCCTTTCTACTGTGCGTCGTAAACGTCTTGGAGGGCAGATCACGTGTTTGGGCTGATATCATCATCCTCTGAGTTGCAGAACCTGTACCATGCAGCCTCAGATTATGCTCTCAACGGTTTAACTGTACATCTTTGTGAGGATCCTTATGGTACATGTCACATTTTTGGGCTGTTTTTGTTATATTGAAGAGTCACTGTTGCTCCAATTTACCTACGCTTATGATGTGGTTAACATTTGGGATTTTGCTGATGTGTACGCTTAGAAAAGCTAAAGAGTCTCTTTTTACAGCCACCCTGTTGATTTCTATAGGTCGTGCTCTCTCTTTCGTCTCCAGGGGCCAGTTTTTAAAACCTTTTGGGGTGAACAAAATTAGCTGGATACCACACAGCAAAAATCTAAAAATGACATTTAGCGTGTTGACATGTTTCCCTATAACCCTTTCTTTAGATGCATATGATTAGAACAATCTTTAAAAACTGTTTCATTTGTTTAATATCTTTTAAACAAAAATACATCTTATTTATCTACCACATTATCATAACTTACTGAATTCATGGTACTTTGAAAAGGCAAAATCTTTGGAACTAAAACTATCCTACTTGCTACCTTTTATGGTTTGAAAAACCTAAAATGGCCAATAATCCTTTGATTAAAGGTCAGATTAGATTACCAAATCCATATATACAATGGATCAGCATCCTGATAGGCCGGCCACGAAATAGGTCCTTATCCCTCCAGATAGGAACAAAAATGACCAAAATCTAATCCTATCAGCAGGCTTAGAGTCCCATTTTTCTTTCTTGAAAAACGACATTATATCATTTAATCCTATCCAATTGGCATAATGTGACATTTTTTGAAAAGCAATGCCCAGTAGTCCACAAACATCTCAATTTCAGAGGCATTTCAGATGGTATCACTCACTGGTTTAGGACCCTAATCTCCTTGTAGGCTGTGGTGTCATCGTTGAAGACGGCCAACCACTGTTGTCATCAGCATACTTGATGATGAAGTTGGAGTAGAATCTGAACACAAGAGAGGGCTGAGCATGACGGCAATATGGTGTTGAAAACCATCTATAGTTGATAATCTGCATTCTCAAATAGAGTTTATTTTTTGGGTTAGACCAGAAAGAAAATGATGAAGGTTTCATGCCCGTTTAAAAGAAATGTTCCCACTACATTAAAGAATATTCACTTAAGGGTCTCTCTAGGTTATTAATGACTAAAATATTCAAAGGAATGTTCCCGTGATGAATATACATATTTAACCAAAGCATGCATTTATGACATAATTTGACCACAGACTACTTGTAAGGAACGCAAAGTGTAATTTAGTAATTTAGGAGAAATATGCTCTTAATGGCTTTCTGTTCATGGGTTATATTGACCTATTTTAATGACGCTCCTGAATCACTATGATCAATACCAGATTTTCTTGAGAGTACGTTTAATAGAGCTGAGATTTACTACTTTAAGTGCAGTCACCTTATTACTTAGACCCATCAAGGTGTTCTATGTCTATTCGGGAGGATAGTGTTGGGATTCTTCTGGACAGGGCCTTTTCTAATGTTACTCAATATGTACATGCCCTAGAGAGATATCTTATTGGGACACTGGTTAGACAGTGTACATTACTGGTGCTGGTTGGCTTGGTGTAAGGCCTGTTTGAGGTGTTACGTGGTTCTTAAAATATTAGCAAAGTATGTAATTGTTTGGTGAACACTACATCACACATCTAAATAATATATTGAAAGTTGCCAATGATAAGAGACTACCAATAGTCCAATTTCTTTCCAGCTCAGTCCTCCAGTTTTCTTTGTGTTGTTTTTTACTTTTTAATAATCATAATCATCTTGACTCTACCGGAGATCTATATATATATATATATATAGAAGGCAATTGAAATAACTTTTATACTCATCCACTTAAAACTTCTTCCTGCCCTTAGTTCTTTTGAAACTTCTTCGCGCTCATGTTTAAACAGTTGCTTTGCAATTCACTGCGCAACAGCAATAACGTACAGAACCGGCAGAAGTTATACTAAAATCATGTAAATCACTACAATTTAACACAGTAAGAGGCCAATTTACTTGTGATTTTGAAGTTCACAGGTTACACCTGAGCTCATCTAGAATTGCTGCTACAAGGAGGTTGATGATGATTTGTCAATTTAGAATTTTAATATAATTACATTTTACAATTACCAAGATAATCCGCATAGGTTTGGAGAATGTTGTTTTGCGGACAGAAAAATGAATTTAAATGTGTGAAACTCACACACCATTTGAACTGTTTTGAGGGGGTGTAGATCTTTTGGTCCATCGGATTACATCCTGAAAAAAAGTGTTTGCAGTCATAACGTTTTTGAGTATATGACAACCATGTTTAGTGTATGTTTCGATTAGAAGAAGAACTGCTAGCATTATTAATGCCAGAAATGCTATGATTGATGTAATGTCTTATCAGTTCAACTGGGTACTGCATATGTTCTATGGATTACAATATTGCTTTTCTACAATGGGTTGTATTTAGAACCCTGCTGCCACAAACGGCCGTGTCTCTTTACCAATTGCATTAGTGTTTACATCACAAAATTTTTGTTCCCTCAAAAAAGCACTATGTTTTGCTAAAATAATCAACTTGCCAAGTGCCAATGTGTAATCATAGCTAGGCAGACTAACCAGCTGGCTCATATCCACAATACCCATTCAGTCAGTCAACCAACGTTGTCTTCATCGTCAACTAGAACTCTTTACACTGGTAAGGTGAGCTGTTTATTTTACAAATGGATTGAGATGACATATCCTGTAGCTAGCAAGAAATGCAACGTGGATTCGAGGTGAGAGACTTGCAGTATTTTAAGAGCTTTTGGTTACTTAATGTAACGCATTTTTTGGTCAGGGGGCTAGGAGTTGCTGCATTGTTATTTTGAGGTCATATAGTACTTCAGTGAGTGATTAGTCTGTAGCACAATTACACGTTAATCTGTAGCAGATTCACGGTTTAATATTGATCCCCAGCCTGTATATGTCAATTTTGTATTAAATGGCCTTTCATTTATCTGTGATGAAAAGCGATCTTCCCTACGGTACTAAATCAAATATTCTGATTTATGTTTTACTGTAAAGTAGAGAACGTACAGGACTTGTTAAATTTTCAATCATGTACAACAGTGTAGTTCAGACAGGGGACAAGACAAAGGAATGAACAAAATGCATATATGTGCAAACAATATCGAAAATCTGAAATAAATCAGAAAATGATTGAAAAACTATGTCAGATTTTAGTTCCACTGTAAAATACCTTTATAATACCATTATATCACAACATTGGTTTGCCTTAAATCCAGTGCAAACAGACTGACATGGTAAGAGGAACAGTTGGCAGCTCTCTTTTCTAGAGGAGAGACATTTTCCCTGGAGGTATGTCAAAGTAAATGTAATCAATCTTGTCTTTATTTCTTGGCTTTGGCTCAATTTGGCCTGGAGTCGTGTTCCATCCATGCAGCACCCGTAACCGCTAACTGCCCACCCAACATTGACAGTACGCACCAATGTAGACTGTTTGATTTGAGGCTGTCCAGCAGTGAATACTTTTTCTGTGTGTACTAACTGGCCTATGTGCCCTCTACACTAACCTGTTTCTATTGATCAGCAGTGTCTGTCCAGCAACATCGTTAATGTAATGCTTTCCAAAGTTTCAAGCATGTCAGCTTTAGTTGCCTTTCCGGGGACATTTTGCTGTTGCATTATTGTTGAAGCTGGAGCAGTTCATATCAAGGGTCAAAATGCTGTTGGGTAATAGCCATATGGCAAAATGATTTTTTCCTGGACAACAGCTTCAGTTCCTAGAAAAATAGTTAGCGATTTGAAAAAATGCTAAATATGAAATAATATTCTAGAAGACTAATAGATAGATAACTGAAAAAACCTGTAAGTGTACATTAAATTTGGCCACACAGGCACAGATTGTTATGCATAGAGTGTCATGACCTACAGGCATTGCTCTGATTCTTATCGCCAACCTCAGATCTGATGAGAAAAAAAGCATCTGAAAAAAGCAGGTACTCCTATATTCTGCTCATATCTGTTTTTTAACGATTCCATCAAAGCTGGATAAGCCGATGGCAATAGACAAGATGGCAATATGCAGACAGATCTCCACAGCATCTGCTCACAGGAATGCCCGATACGAAATGCTGAACCATTAAAAAAGTGAAGAAAATGATGAGAGGGAAAGGGATATTAGCCATCAAAAACAGATCTACATTTGGAAATGTCACTGGAGTGCTTTGTATAGCATTCTAATCTGACCATGGATTCAGGCTGCCTTGACCGTTCTTGATGTAATTACTAGAGGGCTTTACTCAATTTAATTGACATTGGAGTATTTACACAGTAATAGTGTTCTTTTCCTAATTGTCAAATATTATCACAGGTTGTTTCGGGGTACTGTACAACCTTACTACTTATTACTAGAGAGAGAGCAGATAGCGTAGCTGTTTGAGCATCTGACCACCAAATGGAAGAATTCCTGAGCTGGCCAAGTGAGATCTGTCATTCTGTCCTTGAGCAAGACAGTTTGCTCCCGTAGGTCGCTCTGGGTGACATCTGTTAAATGAGACAAATGTGAATGTAAAGTAAGCAGTAGCTTACCTGGTTCAGTAATCAAATGGAAATGTCTATGAGTCCCAGAGCCAAGAGGTGCATAATCTGTTGTTGCACATTGACCTTTTTGCTTCTGTACGTCACTCGAAATAAGAGTGTCTGCTAAATGACTACGGTGTAAAACGTACTGTCAGGTAGATTGCTCGCAAGCAAGCCATCAGTCTCCTGAAATACAGTATATGTCTGCACGGGCAGTACGTTCTATGCCTACTATTCAACAAACAAAGAGCTCTATTAAAGATCTATTACCGTCAATTACAATGCTACATCGCAGTATTGTAAAAACACATTTTACAGTCATTTTCATTTGTCCCATGGGCAATGATGAATCCTAAACCAATACTCCAAAATACAGGAGAGATATAATAAAACAGAACCAAATATGAACTGGCACCAAGATTCAAAGTCCACCCCAGACTGTGATGCAGTACTTATGGAAGGATGTGTGATGCATTACAGGTTGTAATGTCCCATTGTTGGTCACCAGCAGTGTATTAAATTGCCGCTTCACACTGCTGTGGTGTGCACCGTCGGCAGAGACCGTGCCGTCACACACAGACACATCCTGACTGACAGCACACTCCCCACAGAACTGAGGGTAATTGGCATTCAGGATCATCTGGATGATAGCGAGGGTGGTGAATTCAAGGGACATCTGCCCCGTCTTTTATTCAGCACCACAAAGTTCTCCTCACCCACACCCATTTTCAGCAGAGAGACTGCTTAGCATGCAGCGAGTTGGTATCCAGTCCCCGGGGGAGACATTGGTGGTTGCGGGGGAAACGGCTTTCTATGCATGAAGAGAAATCTCCTTCAGGTTTGTGTTTCTCCCTCTGCATGTCTGTAGGGATTTATGACCCGTCACCTCAGAACTCGCGGGGCGGTGATCTCTCAGTGTCACTCTACCCCACACGATGTGTCAATCTGCAGGGGGGCTTCGCTCATTGAACCACACCACTGAAAACTCTACAAACGAAGAAGGGACGGCTTGACAGAATGTTATTGTGCTACCTTGGTCTCTTGTATGTGTTTTCCTTTTTCAGAGCAACAATTCACCAGATATATTATTTGTTTTGGGTCTTATGTGGATGATTCCAGTTCATGCTATCAAAATTGTTTCCCCTCTTGACATAAGAGAACAACAAAACCATCGGAAGTAATTTATTGAACAGTCTGACAAATGTTGTCCATAAAAGGACTTTATCAGTCCCAGTTAGAAATGAGTCCTTCTCTTTAACTTGGAGTTGAATCATTTTAAGTAAGAGACAATCTCACTAGGATTTGAGTAAGTGTCAGCAGAAGTCAAATCATTGGTCCTAAAATGTTGAGTCATTCTCCTCACTGGGAATTGTCTCCTATCCTATTTCTTTCCAACATCTCTTCCATCCTCACTTTTGCTTTACTGTCTGTATTTTTTTATATACTATACAACTTTCATACAAAAATGTTCTTTATGCATTACACCAAACAAATCCAAGATTTAACGTAAATCTATTAAATATCAACATTTTGTCGGTACATTGTGTAATTCATTGAGAACGAAATATCCTTAAAACCGGTACCCACCAATTAAGAGCTGGATTCAAACTCACAGAGAAAATAAAAATGAACAATTGAAAGCTGTTTCAACTTGCGTACATTTCATCTCTGCAACTCATAATGACTCTGTAGTGTGTCTGGCCCCCACATGCCAGTATTCACTCCCGGCACGAACAACGTCTGAACATGCTCCTCATGAGACAGCAGATGCTGTCCTGGGGGATCACCTTCCAACACTGGATCAGGGCATCAGTGAGCTCCTGGACAGTCTGTGGCTCTAGTCGGTGGCATTGGATGCAAAGATAAATAACTTCGGGTCTGGGGAATGTGAGTGGCAGAAAAATGCCATCAATGCCTTCATCATCTAGGAATTGCCTTCACAATCTGGCCACATGAGGCATTGACCTGCACCAGGAGGTAACCCGTGCCAAGAGCAAAAGCAAAGGGTCTGACGATTAGTCTGAGGATTTCATTTCGGTACTGAACAGCTGCCATGGTAGGTTGGCTAGCACTTGGAGGTCTGTGCGACCCTTCAAGGATACGTCTCCCCAGTCGATCACCCCAAAACCGGTCATGCTGGATGATGTTGCAGGAAGCCTAATGTTCTCCACTGCCTTCTCCTGGTATCTCCTCCATGTATTTGGAGAAACAGCAAACCTTCTTTCCAGGGCACAAATGGATGTGCCATCCTGAAGGAGCTGGACTGCCTGTGCAACCTGAATGGGCTGCAGATACCGTCTCATGCTACCAGTAGTGACAAGAAAACATGTAATACGCAAAACTAGAGAAGGAACAGTTGGGAAGGATAAGGAGAGAGCAATTGAATTGTACGTAGCCACTCCCTGCCAAACCATTCCCTTTTGGTGGTTATTTCTTTTGCACCAAAACATGTGACATAAAAAAATGGGCCTCGTCAGGGCCTGGGTTTAGCTTTTGTCCGTGTTGTTTTGTTCCCCTGGTAGCATTCTGGACTTACGCACGCCGTTCCAACGTATTGTCACCCACCTACCCATTACACACCTGCCAGCTATCCTCTCATCAGCACGAATATGTTCCCCCTTTTGGTTTTGCCAGATCAACGCCATTCTTACTCGCGTTTGTACCCCTCGTCTGTTTAAGGTACATGCGCTTTTGCTCTTGATGGGCAGGACGACCCTTTCCAAAACACAGAGAAATACATGCGTTTTGAGGCTCTACGAAAAGCTTGAAACACTTATTTTAAAGGGACATATTTCAACTGTTTTTCAAAGCTGAGACAGTCAGGTGTCTGACAATCAAACAACACTCGGTTCGTTTAGCCGAGGTGTTTTGGAGCATTGTTACAATGCAGCGAGTGTAGAACAGATCGTAACAGTATCGAGCGTGTGTCACGTTGCCAGCCCCAGACGGGCCTTCCTCTGATCGCGTAGCGATCCGGCATTCGACGTCGCCGGCCTTCTAGTCGCCATCGTGTGTGTTTTGTCCTGTTTTCCCCATGTCCTGTGAACGCATCCCTCCCTGATTCCTAACAGGTGCCACCTATTACCTAGGTATATAGGCCTTGTGTGTCTAGTCTCTGTGTCCGTAATTGTTACATGTTGCGTGTACTGGGAAGTTTCTCCCGTCAGCCTGTACGGCTCTGTTTTGGTTCTGTACTTCGGTACAAGCGGTCGTAATAAAAGACCTTTGTTTTGCCACTCCTGCGCCTTGGTCCATTTCCTGCACATCACGTCACAGCGTGAGTGTCGAACAGCCTCTCAAAACTTTTTTTGGGTTATCTTATTGCTGATATATTTCTACTGCTAGTCACAGTTTGTGGGAGGATATTTCAACTGCTAGTCTCCAATTGTGGGAGGAAATTTGGTACCCAACTATTAAACTTTGAAGTTTTAAGAAACTCACCCCTGATTTAATACCTTTGTACCAACTCACACCTATGTAGAAGATACATGTCTCTATTGAAAAAACAAACACATTACATAACCACCACACAAACCTTTACCAGCCCAACTCTCTGTTTGGATTTCTTATATTCGTTGAGAACTTTTGGAAGGACACTTCCAAATTTCACTAATGTGTTTTTTAGGTATTTTATTTAGCTTGACTTTACTGGTGCACATTTTGGACACAATCAAGAAAGACCTATTTTAGGGATGCCCACCATGACGTTTGTCATGCCCTGGCTGCGGGCCCCTGGCCGTTTCAGGGCATGCCGCCTAGAGAGGCCTCTAGCCCTCTCTATGCCATTGTAGGCTCCCCAGTCAGAGCAGCTGCATTCAGTTGACTCTGATTGGGGAGCCTACTTAGGTTAGGTTTGCACCACACCCAGTGTGGTTTATTGTTTGTTTGTATTCAACAACGCTCACGGTTTGTCCTTTGTTTGATTCAGTTTCAAGTGGATGCGCTACATGTTATTTGTATATTGTTTTATGTTAGTTCTACCTTTCATTTTACGTTTACAGTTTTGTGTAGTTTGTACCTGTTTGTCCTTGGATTAAATTCACTCTTTAGTTTCAACAATGTCTGCATTTGGTTCGACTCCACACCACGACCGTGACAACGTTGTCATGCTTTAGGTCGATGTTTCAGAAATGTAATCAACATTTTCTTTTTGAAATTCAAACTCCAGCATGAAAGAAAAAGCCTTTTTTATGAAAGGACAAATCTAGCATGTGTTCGAATCAGGCATATTGCCTTAATTCAACAATTTTACAAATAATGAATTTGTACAATTGCCTTTGCCAAGCAACATTGCTCAAAACATAGCCAATGAAGTATACACGGGTATCTTATGCACAGTGAATGCTGCTGCACACAATGGCTACATAGAATTTGTTCTTTCCATGTTATTCCAAAATAATTTTCTCTTGTCACAGATGTTGGTTCCTTGACTGCGCTTGGCAACTAGTCCACCTCATACTCAGCATTCCGTTGAGAGAGCGTTCACTGCGTGGGCAGATTTTGAAGGAGATACACTCCATGCTCACGCTATCATATATGACATCCTTTTCATGCACTGACATTTAAAGTGATGGAATATATCACTTTCATATCCAACACACGCACACGGTTGATCACATCATTCATGCTCATAGGCATATGCATTGTTAATATTTTGGCGACGTTGTTGCCTTGGGTTGTCCCAGTGCCTCCTGGCACACAAAGTTTGAACATTTTGGGGTCAGATAGAAATGTATTTGTTTTCCACTAAAACACACATGAAATGAATTTAAATATAACATATAGCGAAAGTAATAGAAAATATAGTAATTTGCAAAGTTAGAAATATTGCATTTTAATAGAAATAATAATTGTCTTTCTAACTATAATTTCGTCAAAGAATCCTCTATTTGCAGCCATTGGCATTCTAGTTGTCCATTTATTGAGGTAATATAAATAGATTTCACCCCATGCTACGCGAAGCACCTCCCACAAGTTGTATTGGTTTTATAAGCACTTCTTTATGTGCCATACGGTCAAGATGCCTTCACAACAGCTCAATAGGGTTGAGATCCTGTAACTGTGTTGGCCACTCCATTATAGACCGAAAAACTGCTGACAGTATATTCCCTAATTAGATCTTGCATGGTTTGGAGCTGTGCTTTGGGTCATTGTCCTGTTGTAGTAAGAAATTGTCTCCAATCAAGCGTAGTCTCAAGTGTAGGGCACAGCTTTGCAAGATGGCGTCAAGCACTCCATCACAATCTTTTTATTTGGTCTGCATCTCATAAATGTCTTTGTAAACCAAACAAACTTTCCAATGTTCTGTCCAGTGTCTATGTTCTTTTGCCCATCTTAATCTTTTCTATTGATTTTCCAGTTGAGATATCGCTTTTTCTTATAGTTGACACTTGTGTGTTGCTGGTACTATTTAATAAACTGTAATGTACTTGTTCACTAGCTCAGATGTGCATTGCGGCCTCCCACTCCTACCGTTCTAGAGCCGGTTTGGCTGGTCTGTGAAGGGAATACTACACATTGTTGCATGAGATCTTTATTTTCTTTGCAATTACTCACATGAAATGCCTTATATTCTCAGAACAAGAATAGACTGATGAGTTCCAGAAGAAAATACTTTGTTTCTGGACATTTTCAGCCTATAATCGAACCCAGAATTGCAGATATTCAAGATACTCAACCAGTCTAAAGGCCAATTTTATTGCTTCTGTAATTAATTATCCCGGTTCAGGTGCGGTGTGGAACCAAATCCAATATAACACAAAACAAACACTAAACAAACTGTAAACGTAAAGTAAAGGTGCTGTATGATGACAGCAAACAGAACTTAACTAAATACAAAGAAACGTGTAGCGTATCCACTGTGCACTGGCATTAAACAAAAAAGGACCGTGAACGTTGTGATAAACACAAACAATAAACCACACCTAGTGTGGTGAAAACCCAATTTAAGTAGGCTCCCCAATCAGAGACAACTGATGACAGCTGCTCTGACTGGGGAGCCCACAGTGGCATAGAGAAGGCCTGAGGCCTCTATAAGTGTTATGTCCTGACTGGACATGACATTAATATAGCGGTGCTAAAATAATCGCAAAAGTGTGTTCTAATGATCATTTAGCCTTTTAAAATCATAATCCTGGATTAGCAAACGCAACATGCTGTTAAAACACAAGACTGGTGGTTGCTGAAAAAGCTCCTTTCCATGCCTATTTAGATGATCCATTAACTATCAGGCGTTTCCAGCAACAATGATCATTTACATTTACAACATTAACAATGTATTTATGATTAACTTTATGTTATTTTAAATGTATAAAGACATTTATTAGCAACCAGAAACTTTTGAATGGTAGTGTATACTGCTGCAGCATTGGTTAAAAGAGACTGGCAGACTTTCTGCCATTTCAGCAGAGAAAATGTTAACTACTTTCCTGGCCAAAACAGAATGAAACCTGTTTTATGTTTTAACAAGCAGAGTGGCATTAACATGCCACATTTCCTAGCCTATAACTTATACACAAAATCTTAAATGACAAAAAAAAACATACTTTACCAGGTAAGTATGATTAAATACATTTTTTTTTTTTTTTTTTTTTACATCAACCTGGTAAGCAAATTGGGGTTAACTTTCTAGCTCAGGGACGGAACAACAGATTTGTCACCTAACTAACGTGTGGCAGCTGAAACAATTGAAATTCTCAGAGTGAATACTGATTTGACTCTATGCATCAATCGTAGAGCCCATCCTCATCTCCTTCACCGTTTTGTTCAGGTCGGGTTTACCTTATGCAAATGTAAACTGCAACATAGTCCACGTGAAGGGTCACCAGATGCCAACTCCAGGGCAAAGAAGCATGCAGGGAAGGTCGTCATGGACCCCTTCATCCCTGGTCACACACTGTTCCAGAGATTCTCCTTTGGCAGGTGGAGGGAAGGCGGTTGGGATAGGTTAATTATTAAAATCCTGCCACCTAAACAGTTTCTATTCTCACACTGTGGACCCCCGCAACAGGCCATCTGTCCCAGAGAGACTCTACGCTCATTACATCACTACACCTCATTCACAACTCTTCTCCTCTCACTTCTTCTGCTGGATAGCACTGCATATAGTGGAACCTTGAATCAGTTTATGTCCACCTCAATTGTAAGTTAATATATGTTAGGTACCCACTGTTCAATTCGCATTATTGGATATGCTCCCCACACGTTGTATATATTTGTAGATCAATTTTGCATAGATTTTGTGTATTCTATTACTATATATGTTGCCTACCACCAGCGGAAGCACCTTAGCTTCCTCCCAGAACAAGCTGCATAAGTCTACAACAGACCATGGACTGAGCCAGAGTTTCACATTTCGGCAAACAAAGATCCTCAACACAGCCAAGGCTGCACTAAAGTGAGAACAAAAAATATGTCATAGAATGACCCAATGTTTATTTTAGATTTTAATGAGTCACATTCCATTTGAATGTCTCACATTGCAAACCAAACATTAGTAACATGATAAGAGTTTCAACTGAATATAGCTTGTCAATATAATATGATCATCCTCACTCATGAATTCCAACTCAATGCTAAGAACAGATGCTCCTGTGACAAAAACTGGCAACATCTGAAAAACGGGAAAACTGGGGTATCCCCTTATGAGAATCAGGCAATATGAGCTGTACCAACGTTAAGGGGTTTTAAACAAAGATTGATCTTAAACTACCTGCTTCTGATGAGAGCAGCGAATCTTTGTCCTCACGCCCTATTCCGATGTCCCTGAGACGAATTACACTATTCTGGAGGAGAGTTGTTTGTAACAAGTTATATTTTATGTCCTCAATCTTGTTTGGTACATAAAATACCACAAGTTCTAGAATTCATAGCGAACATTGACAAAAACAAAATGGTAATTGGAAAATCCTATATACAATAGTTTTTTTTTTAAACACCCACCATGACCATGCCAATGTAGTGTTCTGTGTCTGTCTGTAGTCATTTCAAGTCAAAGCGGAACAATATGACTTCATGTTTTGCTTGCTTTGTGTCACAGACTAACACAACTTAAGGAAAACACAACATTTGAGTATAAATCCTTTATATAACATCCCAACAAACATCAACATTAACAAACTGGTAAAAACAGATTTTTTACTTTGGACTACCTAATTCTATATAATGGGTTAATGATGTCTCCACTTTCTACTAAATCCGGGTGTTTTGCGAATGACACCACTGCTTGTTGCATGTTCACCCACGTAACCATGTTTATAAAAAAAAAAAAGAATGTTAGATTTCTGACAACAGATTTCAACAATTCCCATTTGGGGATTTTACAAGACCTACAGACTTTTTTCGTATTGTGGTCCCTTTCATTAAATACCCATTGAAAGGCAAAGTAATTGCATTTGTGTTTTTTTTATTAAAATACGTCATTCAAATCATGGTGAAAATAAATGTGATTGCTTGTTGTATAACTAGCTAGCTAGCAGTATCCAGCCTACCAATGATTTTTACTATCAAAATCTTGAGTGAAGAAAGCAGGCATATGGCAGAGCAGGACAAAATGGTTCAGAGCTGTAGACTTTTCGAAAGATAACCAAATTGACACTTTGTATATGTATAAAAATATCTGCCTATAGGGACATAACTGAAAAAACGTTGGATGGCTCTATCAATCAAGGACAACCATCACTGCACACAAAGTGGGCTTGCCATGTGATTGATACAAAATGGAGGATTAGCAAAATGGAACATAACTCATATCTCACTGCCCAAGGAATCTCTCAGACATCACCTAAGCCCCCCCCCAGGGTGAAATGCTCCTTTAAAGGAACCACTGACTTGCACCAGAGATGAACTGTTGGGTGGTTGTCTAGGAGGAATCATGTTAGATTCCAACTAGGCTAGGTCTGAAATTTCCAGATCCTTAATATAGTTAATGTTGCTCAGATTTATATATGTATATATTATGAACTTACTCCCAATAAATATTATATTACCACCAAATTATTGTTTGCTTTGAGATTGACTATTGAAGAAATGAGCATTGAACAGACATGTGTTAAGAGCTACTGTACATGGTTTTTATACTTGTACATTTTGAGGAGCTTACTTAACAACAGTCTCTTCACAACTTTATAAACTTGCTTTTAATGTAGTATCATTGCTGGTGGGATGATCAATAGCAGTCAACCTCTTTCTAATCTATTTACAATGGCAACTCATAGTGAAAATTATTTAACTCCTCCTGAGAATGACTCAAGTCTTAAGACTGAGAACATCCTAATATGGACAGCAGATGTATACAGTATATACATCAAAGCAGTGTATTTTCTATTACTTTGTAGAGATATTAGCCTGTATTAACCTGCCTGCTTGCCAGCCCAACACAATAATTCTCTACCTGTGCCCTAAGGTAGATCATTAAAATGGTTCATAGCTGTAATAATATCCTCCACTCAACAATACCTTTGTGGTTCTACAATCACAGCAATAGGAGCATCTCCAAATAGAGACCAAAATGAAGCTGTCAAAGGGTCAAATTAAAAAGGGCCTGTGAGCAGCAATGAAGACATTTACAAAGTGTCAAAATATGAATCCTACAACTCTTTTTCTAAACGCCATTAAAAACGTAATGACAACTTCACTGAAGTCACATTTTGACCATGCTGTGAACCTGTTGGGCAATGTATGCATTGTTAATGCTCTATGCTCTAATGTGCTGTGAATCTCTTTTGGCAATGTATGGCATTGTTTATGCTCTATGCACTAACATGCTGTGAATCTTTTGGGCAAAGTATGGCGTGTGTACGCTCTCTGCTCTAATGTGTTGTGAATCTGTTGGGCAATGTATGGTGTTGTGTACGCTCTCCGCTCTAATGTGCTGTGAATCTCTTGGGCAATGTATGGTGTTGTGTGCGCTCTCTGCTTTAATGTGCTGTGAATTTGAGGTCCTGGCAAAGGATGCTCTCTTGGTGTTTCCTTGCATAGCGGGCTAGGTAGTCAAGTTAAAAGTTAAACTGGAAATCTATAGGTAAGTACATTTTAGGGTTGATCTGAGATAATTCTGACTGATTTTAGGTGTTTTAGTGCACCACTGCATAATTTTAGAATTGTTGAGTTCAACCAATTACATCAAATAGTCATGTTTGAATTAATTGTTAATTCTTATCAGCCACAACATTGTAGAAAAGCCAGGCTGACACCTTGTCTCTGGCTTTTTAAAGACTATAGCCTGACAAAACCCATATCTTCTTGTTAGTGTGCTTGCTTCGACAAGCCACACTACTAATATCTCACAAATATATGTATTTATTATTATAGCCACTCTAACTCTTCCTAAAGTTCTTGCAAGACAGGTATCAAAATGTTTGTCTAATTTTTTATTGCAATGCAATTGTTTTGTGGAAGGTTTCGTGGAAAGGTTTAGGAAATATTCATGTTTTTGTGGCAAAAACATAGCCACACTGAACGAAAGGTAGCTAGCAACACTGAATGCTGGTTACCATAGCCACCCAAACTCCTACTACTGTTCTTGCACTACAGAGACATGACAGGTATCAACATGTACATCTCGTTTCCGATTGAGTTGCTATTGTTTTGTAAAAAGTTATTTTACAAGGTTTCGCCAAAAACCTAGCCACACTGAACGCCATTTACCTAGCCACTTCTGTTACCCAAACTTTCCTGAATGAGGCCATGCATATGGCTGCCGGTTTTAAAGTTTTTAATACTAGCTGGCTACAGTCATGTTTACGCAGTGACAATGAAATGGCACTGACTTTGACCATCGGACTCAAAGGTTAGGTAAGGTTGAAGATATTTTGCTATCTTTTTGCCAGTTCGGTGTATGAATTATGTCTGAAGCGTTGTTTGATCCCATACCTTTTCAAAGCACACTGTACAGCTGTGACCAAAGGTTTTGAGAATTATACAAATATTGGTTTTCACAAAGTCTGCTGCTACAGTGTTTTTAGATTTTTTTGTAAGATGTTAGAATTGTTAGATTACAATAGTATACTGAAGTATAATTACAAGCATTTCATAAGTGTCAAAGGCTCATATTGACAATTAAGTAAATGCAAAGAGTAAATATTTGCACTGGACCCTTCCTCTTCAAGACCTTTGCAATTCACCCAGGCATGCTGTCAATTAACTTCTGGGCCACATCCTGACTGATGGCTGCCCATTCTTGCCAAATCAATACTTGGAGTTTGTCAGAATTTGTTGGTTTTTGTTTGCCCACTCTCTTGAGGAATGACCACAAGTTCTCAATGGGATTAAGGTCTGGGGAGCAGATGCACTCACACCTGCCTGCTGTCATTCCTGAGGAAGCTCTGCACAGGTGTAGCCCCGATCCCAAAGCTGAATCAACTTTAGGAGACGTCTTGGTGCTTGCTAGACTTTCTTGGGCGCCTTGATGCCAATTGAACCTCTCTCCTTGTTCTTGATGGTCCGATAAATGATAGATTTTGGTGCAATCTTACCAGCAGCAATATCCTTGTCTGTGAAACCCTTTTTGTGCAAAGCATTGAAGACTGCATGTGTTTCCTTGCAGATAACCATGGTTAACAGAGGAAGAACAATGATTTCAAACCCAACCTTCCTTTTAAAGCTTCCAGTCTGTTATTCTAACTCAATCAGCATGTGATCTCCAAAGTGATACCCTGCCTTGTCCTTGTTAACACTCTCACCTGTGTTAACAAGAGGATCACTGACATAATGTCAGCTGGTCCTTTTGTGACAGTGCTGAAAGGCAGTGGAAATGGGATAAGTCTTCATAACATTCTGTAAATGCAAATTGCAGACTTTGTGATAATCAATATGTGTGTCATTCTGAAAAATGCGGGCCTCCGTTATAGATGTCCACTGACAAGTGCTTCCCAAATGTTGCACATAATAATGTGACATCACTTTCACAATGTTGAATCCAATCTTTATTTAGGTTTTATGTGACAGCACACTTATTGAAATAACTATATACAACTTATGTTTACATTTTATCTTCTGCAGCCTCAAGGATAAACCAAAGGTTTTTCCATTATTGTGGTTTAGGAGATTGAACTAAATACTCAGATTGCAGCTTGCTTCAAAATTTCAAACCACTCTAATCCATGCAAAATGTCAGAGGCTTGCATTGGTGTAATACCTTCACATCTGAAGCCTCGTTTGATCACCAGCTTTTTCCAAAGCTGCTTGTAAAATGCAAGCTTCTATTGTTGTTTGGTTCCTGAGACTTCTAAACACGGTCCTCTAGTGGTCACCAAATTTAGTAATTTATTTTTGTTGTTAGCATTATAGGTCCAGCAGGTAATATAGTCAACTCTCAGTCACTGACTTGCTGTGATGCGAGTTGGAATGTTTGTCTTTGAGTGCAAACGACACTGTTTATTGTTGTTCCAATCATTTGATTATTCAATGTTTATTTAATGACACTCTTGCCTTTATAATACAAAACATTATAATGAATTGAAAAATGCTTGCTGGATAGGCAAAAATAATGTAGTATACAGACCTTACTTTCAAAAACTCCTTTGCAGAGGGCACATCTATCCATCATGCCATGAAGTATTGTGGGAAATACGCTATATGTATAAACATTAAACATGTGATATTTATTCCTGACCAGGTGGTGTCACTACTGTGAGTAGTGCACAGTAGTGACACCTTAAAATAATTAACAGTTTTTCCACTCAATTACTCAAAAAAACAAAGGTGGAGTGATTGGGCCTCAATCCCAGACATTGTGTTTGGTGAAAACAAACAAAGCTTTAAATAGAAGAACCTTATTCCAACTGTAAAGCATGGATGTGGTGGCATTATAGTTTTGGTATATGCTCTGTTGCCTTAAGTCCAGCCAACAAATTATTATTATTAGGTCACAAAGTAATTCCATATTGTACCAGAGAGTTATGAAACTAAAAAACAAAAAACTTGAGCTGAACTGAATTTGGATCTTGCAGCAGTGAAAATTAATCCAATCACACAATAAAAACTCCAGAATGGCTCAGGATAAAATAAATGTAGGTTGATTCATAGCCCAGAAATTGAGCCTATCAAATTGCTATGACTTAAAGAAAGGACTCGAGAATAAGTTGAAAACAGAAATATTGGAGAAACATTGCTGTGAGAAAATTTTAACTAGACAGCCCACATGGTAAAAATAGGAGAACAAAAAAATGATACTGGATCATTTTAATTAATTTATTTCACATTCAATCTTACATTCGTTTTTTTTAAATAATGTTGTCCCTTAGGCATCATGTTACTATTGTTTTAAGCTATTCATTTTGTGTAATTTGATTGTGTGAAAATGTATTCTAATGAGAAGTATTAACCCCTCTTGGACGTTTCCACATTGTGTAGTCACAAAAGAAAAGAAAATGTATTTGATTAGCACATTTTGCCATTCCAAATTGTTATAGATTATTTGGAATGTGTTCTCAATATAGTGTGCTAAAAACCCTAGTCTGTCACCTTTTGTTCACCTCAGGGTAATTAGCATATCATTCAACCATTCATAACCCATAAATAATTCTGTATTTGTATTTTGTATGATAGTAATCCAATTACTTACAGTCATCTGTTCCTCCATAGAGAGAATTTTTAAATGCTCTTAAACTCACCAGGTGCTTTACAAAAGCATCCTTAGTGTCTTTGCAGCAGGCTGCATGTTTGACTTCCCTAGTGATTAGATAGATAAACAGGTGTGAAAAACAGACAGGTGTGTGATGTGACAGCAAGGATTAAATATTGCAGTGATACAAACCGCCCCCATTCAACCAACAAAGTCTACCAGCGAAAGACCATCTTTCGCTGCAGAAAACATGTTTAGGTATAGGTAGCTACAGTCATAGCTGGAGTACATTACATTGTTGTTTTATTTTAGCAGAGCACTCTTATATACAGTCAATTAAGCAGTTTTGATTAATAACGCAACACACTAAACACTAGGCTATCTTCTACAGTTATACTGCACCCTGCAATGCCCTAAGAACAAATGTTTCTATACTGTACTTTCTGTGCAGTATGTTATAACTAAACATAATGATCTAGCTAGGTCATTTCTTCTCTTACCGAACATTATACAATAGTATGTTAATCCTTTACACCTCAGTAGAATTCTAGAATGCTGCTGTAAATTCCAGAGAGTTCTATCAATAAATCATATTTTCAAACAAATACATATAGCACAAAAACTAAGAACAAGTTAAAATGACAAGTTAACTTTGTTTTAAAGAGCACAACCTCAACTTCAATTTGACACCACATTAACGTAACTTTTAATAATATATATTGTTTTCTGAACGCTTGTAATACAAATGTACCTCTCAATTGTACTCCTCCACTTCAGCTACTACAGAAGTGTCTAATAAACTCATAAACGAACCAGATAGTAAGCTAGCTTCAGCAAGCAGTTTGGTTCGTTTCTATATATATATAGCCTAATGACATATGTAGAAACAAGAACCAACATCTAAGTTTGCATAAAACGAAACTGCCTCTGTTTTACGAGAAGGCAATAATTCTATCTACACATCGAATGGAATCATGACGTAACGTAATCATAAGGCACACAAATCTCAACACATTATATTTTGTATAGATTATAGGTGAAAGAATGTGGCATATATTTCTGGAGATTCAGGACATCATGATCATGATCAGGACATCAAAGCACTAAATGATTGTCTCCAATCTTGGCTAGCTAGTGAAGGTGACGATTCTACTGCAAAAGTGAAACACATTTGCGGGCAGTCAACATTTCTAGTGGGATGGATGTACCGCAACGGACAGTTAGTTGTCAAGTTATCTATGGCAGTTTCCAATTATGAATAACGCAAAAAAACGCAAAAAACGCAAAAAAACATCAAACAAATTACTACAGCGTTAAATACCCAGACTGAGGAAACAACCATACCAGCTTCACAGCTGAGCTACCCTATCAATATATCGTGACAGGTATGTTTTGCCACCTAAAATATATTACCAACATTTCAGAGCATATGTACAATACCACACATATATACGCAGTTTATTTTGTTCACTCACCTCGATATCGTTATCGCTTTCAAAGAGCAAGGACGTTTCCAACTTTGCACCACCAAGCAACACAGAAACAGCCTCTTCTGCCTTTAAAAGCGGAGGCCGTTTTGGTGCATATTGAGTAAAGAAATTATAAAAGCTAAAAAAGGTCAAATGACAGCATTCACTTTTTCTGGTGTCTTATTAACGACAACGTCCACGGGAGTACAGTTACAGGTTTTTGTCTGGTAGATTTTGTGATATTTTCACAATTATTATTGTTAAAGAAACACTGCAGGCAGCCACCCACTATGGGGTTCTAATGGAAAGCCGTCAACGGCCTCGATGGGATCTAAAGGGTTAGTGGTATGCAGGTTAGTCAGCCAGAAGGATAGCAAACAGTGACAAACTGATGTTGGACTGTATTGTAGCGACCCGCACAGGCAGCTGGGGGTTCTAGGTTAGACTGTTACCTGTGTGTCTGTCAAACAGCTGTCTGCCAATCCCCAGGATGCCTGGTAGGTGCGGAGGCCGTGCATCCTGGTGATTGGCAGAGAGCCTTGGTGGGGGGTTGGCCAGGGGAATAGTTGGGTTTGGCGCTCTCTCTCTTTCGCCCGGGGTTTTCATGTTAGCAGGTTTAACGTTAGTGTGTTGGTTGTGTTTTGTTTGGCGTGGGCTACGGCCAGACAGTAGCCGGTGTTAGGTATGAATAAACCGTTGGTTCTCCTTCATCCCCTGTCTGGACAATTGATCCTTTCCGCGTAGCCAGGTCATTACAGTATTATATGAAGTTATATTTATTAAAAATGAAAATAGCTACGAGTCAAGGTGGTGGGTTTACAATATACGTGGATGCTTCTTGAAACAAATAACATCTTCAAGAAAAATAGCAACATCCAATAACAGCAACCCTGCATATTTGTTCGGCATCAGCCTAGTTCAGCAAAAAAACACTCTGCTGGATGTTGCTAACGGCCCCCGAAAAAAAAAAAACAAGAGCAGGCATTGGTTTCAAAAGCAGGAGTCTACCCTGGAAGTGCGTAACCTGGACAAAAACCATTGCTGAAAATAAATAAAATGCTAGACAAGCTATTTGGTTGAGCTAACTTTCATCATCTTGGGCGGTAAACCAGTGAGTCTGCTTCAAAATGTCATTGGAGAGAGAATATCCCAGTGGACAAGGGAGCGTGCTAGGCAAAGACTTCTTCACACCCCTGAGCCAGACTACACTTAATCATAGACCCTACTGAAGAGATGAGTCCTCAGGACAGCAATAACCACAGAACCACAACATGCAGTAGGGACCGGGGCCCACAGTGCCAGAACACCAAACAAGCAGTGAATCAATGACTCAAGGGAGTTCATGAGTAAGCTTGCATTTGTGACTCTGCTTTGTTTGCATTGGAACCTCACTACATCACCATTCCACAGCCCTGCAGTGCAGTGCTTCTAATTTGAATCAGCGCACTTGTACATATGCACGATTGTGCATGTCTTCGGTTGTCCTGCTGGCGAAGGTTTGATCTTACCCATCTTTAGCTAACTAGTCTCACCGGCTACATTTTAATTCTGTATAATTGAGGATTGGATGAAAGACCATGTGTCAAATTAAAATGTTGTTTCAACCGATTGTAAACTTGTTTCCCTGTATGCATCTTTAGGGATAACACGGTTCACATTGTTGTGTCATTTAATTGAATTTCTACATCAAGTATGAGCCACAGTGACCACCTCGAATCAAAACCATTGCCCTTTATGTTTATCTCTAGGTCAAACTGGGAGGCAGACAACTCATAACAGCATCAGTTTAGATTTTATTTTTTTACTAAGGCACTGATGGGTTTTCCTGTTTTGGGGGATTATTATCAATAATTGGTTATTGATACAATCTATTCAGGTTGCATAGAAATCATCAAAGCATTTAATAATAATTGAGTTTACAGACAAACAAAGCAAAACAACCAAAACAAAAAGGAAACAAAATCAACAAAACCAACCACAGAGATTGAACATCACCTTGTCCACCATCCAGAATCTCTCCCACCCATGTTTCTCATCTCCCCACTGTTTCAGGTAGGCTACTCCGCCTTCCTTCCTTCCATCCCAAAATCACTGCTCTCCTCTCCGATGTTATCTCAGAATGGCCGGTGTGAAGTTGTCATTAGAAATAAATGTTTTTGGCGAGAAAAAAAAAAATCTGTGTTAATGCCTGTAAATGTTTTACCTCTGCTGTCCCTAATATATGTTAATAATTGTATTTGTTCAAGAAAAGCAATGCATATTTCGATCTGTTTTGAGTAAAGTTGTATTGATGGCTTGGGAGTGTGATTGCATCGAATGCTTGAATGGCCTTTGACAACAAGATGAAGGAAACCACACCGAGCAATGATCCTGTCCCTCCACCCAAACATTGGGTTGGCAGACAGTCCATTTTTGTGACTTTGTAATATGCAATTGGATTTCCCCTTTGCAGAATAGAGTTGGGATGACCCACTACAGAGACACGTTCGACTTATTGATTCACTGCATATGCATCAGCTGTCTTAACAGGCTTACTTGAGTGTGGATGTAGTCGATCTTGAGTTCCTGCGGTGATCACTGAGGTAGAAGTGCTCTTACCGGTGGACCGACTTGAATACCTACTTTGTTTCCTGTGAGAAGGTTCTATATATACAGTATATTCAGTGTGCACACCATGGAATATATTGATGTCATCAGTATTTTCAAAGACTTCTCTAGATATGAATAAAGCATTGTTTTAGAAAGAAAATATTTTGAATATGATGCATTCTTTCTGTAGCATCACAAAATGTGGCATCCTGTGAAAATCTGAAATGTTTTAAATGTCTGAAATAAAAAAAAATACACTAACAAGCCCTAACCCTAGTAATTTAGCCCTTGTCATAACATTAAATATATCAACAACTACAAAGTAATAACACTATAATGCATTGTGAAATGTTTGCCTTTTTTAACTCTATTTTGTCCTGTAATCCTCTCTTACAGACATCACATTAGACATCACATGTAGACAGCAGACAGTCTGATTGAGCTAGGATTTTTCCTTGTTTTTGTTGGGAGCAAGTTATTTGCAGAACACAGAGTTCCAGTGTAGCACATCAAAGACATTGAGGAACCAAACTATACTGCTTTAGCCATTTTTAAAGGCTGAATCTTGCCGACTGATTTTCTCTGTGTCCTTGATGTTGCAAAAACATGTATTTCAGGATATCTTTTGCTATTTTTATTCCCAATACTTTCATCCATGTTCCTCTCAGACACAAAAGGACCTTTGTAGTAACACGTTTTATCAAAACCAACCTGGAAAGTGAGTGAAAGAAGGGACTGAGGTAAGATAAATAATTTGTTGATTAGATGGATTACATGTATCATCTCAGAATTATGTCGTTCTAATTCACCTTTTCATAATTCTCTTGTAGTTCTACTTACCTTGAATGGGGTTTTGTTCCCTATAGCCAGACAATATACACCTGTATGGCATTTGATCATAGGAGGCATCTGAAATAATCTCAGCTGACAGAGTCCTAAAAATACTTTGCACCATGGTCATTAAACTCTGTGAGAGGGCCAGAGTTGAAACTGCAACCTTGCAGGTTTGACCCTGGAGAAAGTAACATTAACCATACCAAAAGATGGGTCCAGGTGTGACTTTGCACCTATTTTCTTTAGAATGTAGTACAGAAACATCCATTGCAGGTGAACACTTTATCTTAATTTCAGCTGTGTTGCCTTGTGGCCTGTAGCTAACTGTAATGTAAGGTGCCTATATGATCGGACTCTATTAACGCTAGGTAATAAAACAGAGGGAGACAAAAGTTGCCCTTAGACAACAGTGATCTGTCATGGGGATGGAGCCTGTAAAGTGGATCCTGAGATAGAGACTGCAAATCTCAGTGCTTCAGAGGTGCAGAGTTGCTATAATGAGTATTCAGGTGATTTGTGAATACTGATGGGCACTCCTATTACTAGACGCGAAATGGAGCGATCCAAAGATAAAATGTCACATTGAGGTGCAATATGAGTTCTGTCCGACAAATTGTTGGGTTCTGTGGCAATATGTTATGCTTCCATGAATAACTCTGGTGCATTGGAAGCTTTTGTACCATTTCAGTACAGGCAAACAATCAATTTCAGTATGGGTCTTTCTTAATATTGCTTCTTTGTTTTGCCCAGCACCAGGCACATTAAAAATACTGTCTGACTGGTGTTGGCGCTGTACTAAGATCTCATATGAAAAATGTTCATTACTTTTGTAATTGTACTTCTTCGCTGAACATTTTTATAAGATTTTATATGGGGTGAAATGTGCAGTGGTATTTTAAATTGAACCTTTCTGTTCTTCACTCAAAACTTTCCTTTTTAACTTTTTTGGAAAGGAAAGCAAAAGGTTCTGTGGTCTCCTAATGTTTTCTAGAGCTGTATATGTCAGGACTGACATCACATTACTTAATGTTAATTCAATTTATTTCATATTATTTTTCATGACCATACTACTATAATTTAATCTAAATTATTATAGTATGATTGTTATGCCTGAATTCATTTCCAAATACATTTGGGTAAGGAATACAAATTGGTTCTCGATGAACAAAATATATTAAAGATCAAACTCTTGACGGTACATTGTGTAGTTCATTGAGAATAAAATGACGTAACAATGGTCAATGAAACCAAAATCTTAATACAATTAAGGGCTCGCACCAAATATCTAAGCAAACAGTTGAAATTACAGGATGTTCCAACTTGCATGAATTTCATCTCAGCATCTCATAATAAATGGCTCCCACAAGACTGACAGATCACCCCACAATGTCTGGGCATGCCCCTGATGAGATTGGGGATCTTTTCTCAGACCTATCAATATCTAGTCATCAGTGATCTCCTGGACAATCCCTGTCGCTGCTTGGTGGTGTCAGATGCACCGATAGATTGTTTGTTGTCAATTAGTTTTTTGTAACCTTACCTCAACCCTTCATCCTAATCTTTGTACTGTGATGCCTAACTTTAACCCAATCATTACCATAATGCCAGTCCCCTAATGCCTAACCTTAACCCTTATTGTGAATGTTTTTTTGTATGCGTTTACATTTTGAATCAATTAGGACCCACATAGTAGCAACGAGAAGTATTGTAAATAGCAAGTCGTTAAGGACCGAATAGCACTGTGGATTGGTTGATGGCAATGGTAATTGCACTTGTTTATGTTCGTACCCAACGCCATTGCGGTTTAAAAAATTGTTACGTACGTACATAATTCATGAGCGTGATGGTCGGGATTTTGATCAACCATGCGATTTATTTGTTGCCTGCAGTCACACACCAAGGATGCCAATATATTCTGTACAAAAACAGCCTGAATGCTTGTCATCACACATAAGCTATGTCTCTAGAGAAATAATGTTTATATTTTATTGTATTTTACCTTGATTAGTGGCAAACATAACTGTTATTTTCCAATATTTTAAGAACACTTTTACTTTAGCAAGTGAGTGTGAATATTAAGCTAATGTCTTTTATAATATGTGATCAACACTGTTAATTGTGTCTCTTTGTCCTTTGTGTTTTATCATATTGGCCACACATATATTATCAAGAGGGCTGTGTAAGTACAAACTCCTTGTTGATGACACACTAATCAGTGAGGAGGACCCTTCTAGGTATAACCTACTTCAACAGCAAATGAATATGCTAACCCACTTTCAGTGTAATGAGGAATAGGATTTCCTGCCTTGAAACAAAAATGAATAACCCATTCATTTAAACAAAAAATAAAGGGTCATCACCTCATGGTTTTGTCATAATAACACATTCCTTAGAAAATAAATATTTATTTTTATTTCTTTACAATATATTGCAATTGTTTTTATGACTTTTTTAATGTTTGTTTAAAAAAATCTAAACTGCTGTTAGCATTTCACATTATAGATTGGTAACAATTTTTTTCCTTTTATTTCCCATACATCTGACGGCAAACGGTCAAGCATACTTAAAACTGTTTGGGTGATGTGCAACATCCTCATCATATTGACTTACTAATATTTTAGAATTAGGCCTCCAAACTATTACTGAGTCAGAAATCAATAACATAAATATACACGAGTAAAGAAACAAAGTATATCCAAGCAGTCCACTTTGACACCTTATAAAATGTGCGGTTATGTCATTCTCGGATGTAAAATTTGACATACTGTCTTCCCAAACTTAGTGGGCCCACTTGGTATTTTCACTGTGTCCACTGAATCTGTCAGTGGACAGGCCTCTACACATGGACTGTGAAAAACCTGCCCCACTGGGTCTAATTCTAGTGACACATTTAGTGCATGATTTAGCTAGCAGACCTACAGCTGTGTCCCCAACTCTCATGACATGGCTGCTGGGCCAGCTCACAAGAGTAATTAACCCGTTCATTATGAAAATAAGGAAAAAATATTAATAATTCTGTTTTTAACAGATGTGGCGATCTGCTTGGCTGATCCTGGTCTTATTGTTCTACAGAGCGTGTGATGACATCATTCTGTTGTTGGGGATCTTGTGGCAGTAAATTAAATGTATTGTTTTGGAGGGAGTTCAAACCCTAGAAGAAATGTCAGAAACCTTCATTTAGTGCCAATTTTATGTGCAGTGCCTATCATTTCCTATAATTCATTCCCATCTGCATGCCAGTTATTTCACATGTATGTTTAAGATATATTATAATAATGTATTTGTATTTCTGTTGTCTGTCACTGTCTACATTTACATTATACAATATTGTCTAGTGTGAGATTACCTTGCTGCGATGGTGTGAAGTGAGTGGACCAATGCGCAGGCAGTAGGCTGACAAATCCCTTTATTTCAGGATGTAGAAATGCAGATGTCTCATAGCGTTTAGGTCATGTAACGACTACGACCGTATACACATAACAGGTAACCATCACGGACACAGAGACAAGACACACAGGGGATTAAGTAGCCAACTACATTAGATGCAGCTGGCGGGTAATCAGGAAGGGTGCGTTCGCAAGACATGGGAAAACAGGACATACGAGTACGACGGCAACTAAAAGGCCGGCGACGTCGAACGCAGGGGTGCTACGCAACCAGGAGAGGGCACGGCAACAGGAGGCGCCGTGACACTTGCTTTGCCAGATAGACTCATTTTATAATGGGCCTGTATTGGCAGTTTGTGGTTCTTGTGTGGCGTCCATGCGTGAATGTGCATTATATTGTTAGTGAACCTGGTAACCATGGATGTAACGGCGAATCGCTTGCTAAGGATCTGAACAGTGCAATATTGTTTAACTAAAAAAACATAAAAAGAAACGTAGATATGCCACTCAGCGGAAAAGAACGGCAATACATTTTAAAATGTTAAATATGATATGTGCCCTTGAGAAACATTTTTGGTGAAATTGTTGAACAGAAGCATGAGAAGGTGGATAGATCTGATGTTACAATGACAGGAGCAGCATCGCAGCTTTTAGCAAAAGAGAAAATTCAGTTATCATCCAGGTCCAACACCCGCTAGCGGGAAGTTTTGCAACTGCATGAATGTATTGTTGATAGCAAGCTCCTGTTCATCATGGTACGTGAAACTACATACTTTTTGGGGTAATAAATATTAATGTTATATGCCTCTCTTTCTGTTTGGGAAATCCACAGCAAAGGTTGGCACCCATGGGAAAGAAAGCTAAGCTTCGTCCCTGCAGTACGGTGTGGAAAATCTCCTGCCCAATACAAGTCCCTTCTTTATGGCTGACCAGGTATAAGATATCATGACAAACAGTATTATAAATTACATTGGGTATTCAGTTTGTTATTTCAGTCACCACCATATACTGTGCATGTAACAAACTTGAAACATTCTACCCTATCTACTTGGTCTGAGCTTTTAATTACTCTGGTCCCTACACGATTTCTGGCCAATATTGAAGATTTCAAGCCAATAATAAAGCACCCATATACTCAACATTGAGCACTCGAGAAGAAAATATAATAACTGTAATATGTTTCTTACAAACCACATTCAAGCATTTCTGCAAAAAATGTGTCCACCCCAACTGGGATAATGCCAAACTACAATAGGCTCTACTAATAATAATATTGAATGCTACAGAAATGTCCATTGTATTAGAAATGATAGGGATTAATGACTGTGTCTACCAGCTTAGTGTACCCTTGAACAATTCTCTCATATTGCTGAATTACAAATGGTATATTGAACATGGTTTAAGTTCAATGTTGAATTTTAATCGCTGACACTCAAAATCAATTATTGCGTGGTCGCACTGGATTTATTCTTATGACAAAAATGTGTACAACAGCGCTATGGGACCTGACATTGCCAATGCCTCGATGAACACCATCAATAACATCACCCCCGATTTCAGTTGTTGGCAAACCTTCGTCGGTGTGGATGTAGATGATGAAAATAGGTGTAGGTAATGACAATAGGTGTAGATTATGTAAAGCCTGACAGTTATTATCAACACTTCCGTACCTTCATACGATAACTCTAAATGTATCTTACCAAGGTGTCATTGAAAGTATTTTCAATGTATCAGTCAGTTCAGATTTGTTTTGGTGTTGTTCCTCATCATCATTACCATGCCACCCCCTGCATTGTGTGAAACAATTGGATGGCCCTTGTATGTCTAACGGATGTGGTGTATTATTAGTGTATTCTCCCGGTCTCATTTTATGAGCCTGCGTCAGACCCTCAGGTTGGACGGGTGGCATTCTTGTGGCTCTGGGACCTCTTTTTATTGGTTGGCATGGAGCTATGTTCCAGTAGGTTTCCACAAGCATTGGAGGTTGTTCCAGTAGGGTTCCGCAGGCGTGAAGGGAAATACCTGGCAATTTAATGGCACACACACACTGCAGAAATAATATATATCCGACGTGGTGGTCCAACTACAACAGCAAATGTTACACACACAGCACGCCGTTACCCTCTTAAACACTTACTAGCTCCACCCGCATTCTCCACCAGTGCAACGAGAAGGCAGATCAAGGACACAGGCACAGACATTTTCCTTCATTATGGTGCTTACTGAACAGAATTATTTAATGACCATATAATGCTAGTATAATGTTGTCCAATGTTTGTTTGTTTTCTCTACAACCTTTATTGTCTTACCTAATGTCAACCTAATTCTTTTAATTGGCGTGACAAAGGTACTTTTTGAATGTTATCTCAGGGTTAGAGCAGTCTTTGGAGAAGAGCTTTCTTCCATTATAAATACTATACCGAAAGTAATAAATATATATATTGTTTTGACTACCATTTTTGTACTTACCCTTGTAATACAACCCCGTTTCCAGTTGGGACACTGTGTGAAATGTAAAGACAGACAGAATTCAAAGATGTGAAGATCATTTAAACACTATGTTCAATAGGAAATAGTGCAAGGACAACATATGAAATGTGGAAATGTTATTCTTTCATGAACAATATATGTTTCCAGATTCCAGCAACATATTTCAAAAAAGCTGACAGGGGAAACAAAAGAAAGAAGTTCTGGAACAAAATCTGGTGGAACATCAACAACTAATTATGTTTATTGGCAACAGTTCAGCATAATGATTGGGTATACAAGATCACCCAAGAGAGTCTTTCCAAAGTATAGATGGGGTGGGGTGTGCCGCTCTGTGAAAAACTGCACCGGCAAATAGTGCAGCAAATGAAGAAAAAGGCTTCTCAAAAGAATTGCAACGTGTTTGTGGATCTCATCATCTATGGTACACAATATCATTACAATATTCAAAGAGTCTGAATAAATCTATGTACGCAAAAGACAAGGCCAAAAAACTATATTGGATGTCCTTCATCTTTGGATCCTCAGACAGCACTGCATTAAAAACATACAGAATTCTGTAGTGGACATCCCTGCATGGCTCAGGAACTTCCAAAAACCATTGTCTGTGAACACATTACTTTTCTGCCTCCCCAAGTGAAACTCTACCATGCTAAGAAGAAAAAAAAATCAACAAGATCCACACACAAGAAACACAAAGGACTGCTCTGGGCCTGACCTCATTTAAGATGGATTGAGGCGAAGTGTAAAACAGAATTTAGACTGATTGATCAATGATCTTGGCTTTTAAAACAAAATGTGTAATCAAAATACAGCAAAAACAAACACCCATAGTAGTACTTTCATAGAAAAACATTCAAACAGATACATCACAACAGATTCAACAAATAGCAGACAGCTCTTCTGCGTATTTTCCAAACAGTGTTTAGTCACTGCTGCGTTCTAGCAGGGGGTCAATCTGATTACCTCCCTTCAGAGTTTATCTAGCAGCACTACACATTTCTTTTTATCTCTATCAGTCAATTATTGTACTAGTTTATCAAGATTTGTTTGCCTGAGTACATTGCCCAAATCGGGCCATTTGCTTTCGAACTTATCACTCCATATGGTATACCAGCAACGGATATCTACATTACACTCATCTGTAATTTTACCCATATATTCCATTTACAGGCTCACCAGAAAAACACAGTCTTCCTTAAATTTCACAACCCAAAGCTACACTCCGCTTACGGCATGATTAATGAAAAATATTGCTTTCATCAGTGAATAACTGCTTTGAAAATTAAATCAAATTTTCCCAGTTTAGAAGACCCTAAAAATAACCACAATCGATGTGTCTGTGTACTTGTTGTATAACTTCTGCACCATACTTCTACAGCATACTGATATTTCCAATCAATTTGTTCCTAGATGATTCCATTGTAATATTCCCATTTACATTATTTTATGTTATGTTGTTCAGTGTCACACATTTCCTGTAGGTTTCAAGTTTGAATGTAATATAAATCATCCAATATCAATCAGTGGTCTTTTTTAAAATCATACTTTAATTATTTAATTACTCATTTATTTAACCACGTAACCACATAATTTGGGAATTTAATTTGATCATAGAAAAAGGTTGTTACAGAATGTGTCTAAATATGTGACTGGTGTCTTCTTAATTTTCCACTTCAGGGCAGATGTCAAAATGTCCCAAACACAGAAGTTATAAATCCCTGTTCATGCTTATACAAAGCCTGTTGTATAATTTCTAAACATGTTCTACTCAAAATATTGTGAGGTTCTTATTCAATAAAAAGATAAAGACATCCAAATGAGAATGCTAGAGTGACAGATAACTGAATTTAATTTACTTGTTTTTTTTGTTAGTTTGTTAATTTGTTAGTTAGCTTTTCTCCTTTCTCCGGACGCAATTCATGACTTTGAACAATGCTAAAAATGTTAATTCCAGGCTGGGACAAAGGTGAGTAAAGGCTTGGTGTGAAAAATGACTCAATAACTTAATGTTAATCAAACCATCCCTTTATCCTTAACCCCTGTGATGTGATACCCAATCTTAAATTGAATTGTACTTATAATAACATATTCGCTTGTTTTACATTTGTAATGGAATAGGTTTGTAGCATATCATTTAAATGTAAAAGCTGGGCTTGTCTTTATCATCTAGTTAGTCTGTTTGAATCCGCTCAGATCTTTGAATTATTTTGTTTTCTCCAATCATCTTTCTACTTAAGTTTCTCCTGCAGTAATGTTTGTGATCAGTCATTGTTTTATGTGACAACTGTTTCCGTGCTCTGAGCCTTGATGTTAAGTACTTTGTACTTTGTCTACCTCCGTCCTGCGTCCTGTTTATGCTTCAAGATGTTAGAGTAATATAATGCTTCACTGGTATAAACCTTCGACAAATGGCTAGCTGGCTAACGATATGCACCACATTGGCTTCTAACCAAGACTGATGTAAGTTGTGGTTATGCATACTGAGCTTTAGCAATTATGTAGTACTTTGCTACTCTTTGTAGATCCGTCAATCGTTTAAACTGAAAGTTTATTTCAACATTGTATCCTAAGCGTGATTTGTAGGGATCTGTCTGCCTGGATAATGTTAGTCTGACAAGTTAATAAACATTTTGGAGAACAAACAGTGGTGTCATTAATAGAACGAATGACCAGATTACACAAAACATTTCTACTGATAAAGGTGTTCTTGTTTTTTTTTTTCATTGATGGATAAAGGCAAAGTTAGAGCATGATCTTTCTAGATATGGCTCGGGTAAACATTTTTTTTGAGTCCTGCTTTTTCAAAACTACACCTGCGGGAATAAACATTGATAGCATTGCAAGAAGACCTTTTTTTTGCATTTCAGGAACATCTTCAGGAACCAGGCCAGGAGAAGGAGGGAGTTCAGGCACACTGCCTACTGGCAGTTTGTACTCTAGCAGCACGGACGGCTTGGAGATGGCAATAGAGTTGTTATCCCAGGCTGTTGTGTTTGGATGATAAGAGTCCCTTACCCAGACACACATGACAATAGAACGGTTTTGAGCCAGGAAGCCTGTTTTGGAAGCCGATCATATTTTGATTGATTTTATTTAATTAAGTCAACAATTCATCCTTAGTTCTTCTCATCTGCAAGTAAACATCAACAAAGTCAAGCAAAAAGTATGCTAGGCAAATTTACAATAACTTACATGTCAAGTAGCTTAATAGACACTTTAATACACCATTATTTGAGAAAATCTACGCTTGTACTATGCTCCTTAGAGAACTACTCTCCACACACCTTAGCCACTTGGCATACCTTTGCTATTGTTATCAACATTCTTCATTACTCTCAGCCATAATGATCACAAGGTCAACAGAGCTACTAACTTTTAAGGTGCACTCAAGTCACATTATCAGCTCTTCTAAAACCACAGAGAATATTTTTTGAAAAAGGAATTCAACTTGTCTAAAAAAGACTTATGTCCGACATATTGCCAACAAGAGCAATGAAAATGAGGTTCTGGTGTACAGCCAGTTGTTTGGGAAGGTGGACGACCTGCTCTTTGTTTTAATTGGCTATAACACAATGTCTATAGAGGTACATTTGTCTTAAGAATGAAACTGTTTCCTTTCCCATCAAAAAGTATATTATAGTATATTAAATTATTTTATAAGAATAGTTCTGATAGAATAAATTAGGTTTTAAAGTAAAAAAATATATTTCTGTTTTTGCAATCAAGTATTTTGTAATAGAGCACAAAAGCACCAATTTGAAATATTAAATCAACATCATGGCATGTTGGCATATTTAGACATCATAAAGCATTGTTTTAAACTGATCTACGTTTTGTATGAATAATTAGCTAGACATCATTAAGCATTGTTTTAAACTGATTTACATTTCGTACAAATATCAATATAATATCTATTAATATAGGTGAAGATTTATTTTCGTTAAGTAAAAAGATGAGAGAATCATGGAAACCGCTCTTATTTTTTTGCACAAGATGTTGTTGTCTATCTCGGGCTCCCCCTAGATGTATGCATGTATGCATACCTCCGAAAGTATATTTCAGGGAGAAAGCACATTTTAGTTAAACCATTTAATGAAGAACTATGCAAAGCAATGTATATAAAATGTATTGAAATTAGGTACTGTTGCTGTGAGGTAACTCCATCACATGACCGTGTATATGAAATCGGCAACAATATCATCGCCATAATATTACTAACAGCAATATCCATAGGCAATGAGCAAGGTATGCAGTCCCAATTCCCCCCATAAACATCAACACTAAACCAGGCAGTTGGGGACAAATGTGGTGGGTGTTTTTTCCCCAGCAGACAGGTATGAAATCTTATATTGGGATTGGAGCTTTCTAACCTCAACTGATTGCTGGCCATATACCTATTGGTTTTACTAGCTGAACTGGCTATGCTAGTTGAGGTCTAAAGGGTTAAAGGTTTTTCCTTATAAAAATGAATATTAAAACCTTTTCAAGATGTTTTGTCAAAAACATTGTTATACATGCTCCAGATGAAAGGGACATTCTTTTGTCAGAGGAGAAAACGTTACAACAATACCTCTAGAGAACAATATGTAATAATTAATTTTTTTCATGTTTTTATTACTTTGCTTTAATAAAACATATCAAATATCTCTGTATTAAAAAAAATCCACTGAATTCACTGAGTGTAACTATTTGTTTTTTTAGCTCAAACGTTTTGGTTGTACCAGCTGCGAAGACAAGCCTGTGATCTAATCTGATCTCACAGAACCAAACAACAACAATGCCATCATGAAGCCTAGAAGCCGTGGTTTCATTTGCTCTGTTAATTTTTTTTTAGCTCCTCCTGTTGGTTTTACTGACCGTTTACCTTGATTGTTTTACCAGAATATTTCACTGTAAAAACATTGGTAAAGCACCTATTTTTAAATCAATAGGTACATGCATATTAGCAAGATTCTTTAGAGTCTAACTGCAAAAAGGTGGCCATCTCCAGCATCAACATTGAGGGAGTTATGTGTTAGAATTCACAAATTGGCAAAACTATAAATGGAAGCATTTTTGGAAAATAAGTTTATGTATTATTATAGAATTTGTTCAAACTAGTGATAATTTTCACAGTTTTTATTGTGTAACGGTAAGCCTGTTACTTTTGACAGTATTTCTCAACCGCCTTAACAGTAAGATTATAATTCCAATGAGGACGAAAAAGAACTTGAATGATTTTACCCAGTGAGCTAGAGCATTTCCGTAGTTCTTTAGCAAGTATGGAAAAGTCAATTATTTCCACTTCAGTAAAGACTGGATAATTGGAGTTTTGTATTAAGATTGACAGTAGATCAAAGCCAGTTATTAATACAGAGTGAACCGTGGCAGATTGTTTATTAGAGTCACTATTTACGTTCAGCTGAAAACTGCACTGCCTTGACATTGAGAGGGCTTTTTAAAATTGTAGATATTGAATTGAGATTGTAAACAGGGACAATTGCACTCTTTCCTCAAATCTCTTGTGCCACCATTTAAAATCAGGATCTTCAATCTCTAAATGTGAACAAATTCAGTAATGTGTTCCTAAGGTAAAATGTGTGTTAGGCTTTTTTATAACATTTTGCAAACATGCTGATATTGTATAATACACTACAGTTTGATACACTACAGGGCTGCCATTCTAGGCCTTAACCCTGCCCCTCCAGCTCTTTAAAAGTATTCAAATCGGGACACTCTATGGCCTTGTACTAAACTGGTCTGGTTGGTCTGATTAAACAGCACCTGGCATATCGGAAGATCTTGTTCTTTTTGCCACTGTCAGCAAATATCTGACATGGGCTAGGTGCTTGAAATGAGGGAAAACAACTCTCTCCACTGATTCCTAAAGGATTGCAGACTGCATGGATGTTGTAAGGCTGGAAAACAACCACCCAAATTGTCAATAAAAGTGCAAATCGTTATGTTTTTTTTATGACATGTCTGAATCTTGTCAATTTCCTTCTCATCAGCTGCATGTATAGGATATTCCACTGGTTTCAACACTGTACATGTGCACCTTTTTCCTTCAGAAAGTAGTCTCTCACAGCTTGTTTACACTGTGGGAAGCAGTCTGGTTGACAGCTCTAGGAACACGTTTGCAGTTGTCCATGTTTGACAAACCAGGGATTGCAATGCTGACAAAGTACTCGTGTTATGACAAGAGACGGTGACTTGGCAGACCAATCAGAACTCTGTATGTCAGCATGTCCAGCCCTGTCATTATCCCAGCCAATCATGTTTACAGGACAATTCCTGTATTTTCCACTGGTTGAAGAAAGCTTTTGTAATTTGGATTAGGTTTTACTTTGCATACTAGTTTTTGTCACATGAATCTTCAAGAAGGCATTTCTGCAAAAAATATATAATGTCCTATATTTTTTTCTCCTGAAAATATGTGATGCGCAACATGCTTATCTGAATTGTTACAGTTCAAGAACATATCATGGTCTTGTAATGTGTGCACACTTTTTTTTATTTTAAAGACTGGTGGAGCAAAGGTATATGAGCATGCAAGTAAAGCACATCTGCCCTTTACCTTGAATGTCAAAAGAAACAGAGCTTACCTAAGTCTTCCTTTTTTGTCTTCTTTGTTATATTCATGACTTGGTCGTGGCCGTAAAGTCCTTGAATGTCAGAGATTTGCAGATGAGCTCGGGAATGCTTATCAACTGTTTGGTGGGATGGCGTAGTGGACCTGCCATCTGCAGTGAAAATAAAGTAGGTGGATGGGTGGGTAGGTGGATGGGTGGGTAGGTGGATGGGTGGGTAGGTGGATGGGTGGGTAGGTGGATGGGTGGGTAGGTGGATGGGTGGGTAGGTGGATGGGTGGGTAGGTGGA
Source organism: Novumbra hubbsi (assembly GCA_016801125.1). Classification (NCBI taxonomy): domain Eukaryota; kingdom Metazoa; phylum Chordata; class Actinopteri; order Esociformes; family Umbridae; genus Novumbra; species Novumbra hubbsi. The sequence continues at coordinate 2,945 of JACXGK010001104.1, read as the reverse complement.
TGGGTGGGTCATGCAGTAAGGGTGATGCCACCCATCATCTGACACAGCACAGCATTTGTGTCTTTTCTTGATGCATGAAGCTCTCTCTAATGTACCACTTGATATTTTTATTTCAACTTTTATTGAACATGTACACACGTGTTACCATGTACAGCGGTGCCCTGTGTGTTTACATGTACAGCGGTGCCCTGTGTGTTTACATGTACAGCGGTGCCCTGTGTGTTTACATGTACAGCGGTGCCCTGTGTGTTTACATGTACAGCGGTGCCCCGTGTGTTTACATGTACAGCGGTGCCCCGTGTGTTTACATGTATAGCGGTGCCCCGTGTGTTTACATCTACAGCGGTGCCCCGTGTGTTTACATGTACAGCGGTGCCCCGTGTGTTTACATGTACAGCGGTGCCCTGTGTGTTTACATGTACAGCGGTGCCCCGTGTGTTTACATGTATAGCGGTGCCCTGTGTGTTTACATGTACAGCGGTGCCCCGTGTGTTTACATGTACAGCGGTGCCCCGTGTGTTTACAGGTACAGCGGTGCCCTGTGTGTTTACATGCACAGCTAGGCACACAAACCAAATAAAAACATTAACATTTCAAAGCGTACCAAAACAACAGACAACAAAAACAATTACAGACAACATCATATTGACCTTTATTATCATTTTAAAATGAGCAAAGGACCCAACAGTGTTTAACTTACGTTTGGCCTGGAGTTAGTCTAGAGATTGGCCAACCGCTCTTACGGGTAAGGGCTTACTAGCCAATCCTTTTTACAGTTTGAATGGCACAGCCATTCAAGTATCCTGTTTTTGAAGGAAGATAACACCAGAGGTATCGTCGTGAATGCATTGTCTCCATCAATGTTGGTATTTGGTTCATAATGACGTTGAGAGTCACTTGATAGTAAGGAAATAGAATATTTTATTATTTCCATTCATATCCTGTCACCTGTCCGTTCTTGTTTTCTCACACACTTGCATTCCCGGTTTTCTTGATTACCCTCTGTGTACCTGACCTACTGCCTTTTGTCTGTTTGTGCCTTATTAGTACCGATCTGTGTACCAATCCTTTGCCTGCCTCTGACCTCTTCCTGTCTATCAATTAAATCTTTCTGCACCAAAAACACAGTCCATGTCTGCATTCAGGTTTTGCCCCAGAGCCCTTACAGTGGGTGGGTACCTTGAATGCAAATGAGTATACATGTCTGGTAATTCATGCTTTATTAGAAAGGAAATGTGGGGGGAGGGGAGTGCTTTCGCTGAAAGAGTCATAGCCAGTATTTCAATTCCATGCTGCAGCAGTACATGAACACAACTGGTTGAGGGCAACACCAGGCCACATGTCCAATTATCCTCTGTCATAGGAAAAACATCAATAGATGTCTATCAGAACCATGTTTACTGCAGGAATGAATATCTTCCTACATAATCAAACTCATTCTTTCTCCGTATTGGTAAAAAGAAAATGGGAGCACAGCTAAATAATGCACAACAGGGTATCTATTTTCCGGTTTTCTTCTGCGATCACTGCTTGTTGTTCCACGCTTTGTTATCAACAGAGTTTGCCCATGGGATAATTAGTATTACAAAGGATGGGAGAATGCAAACCTGCTTGTAGTTCAAAACAAGTTCTCCATCCCTTTGAAGATGCTTACACACTTCAGGCCAAAGTGGGCTTGGAAATGGAGATATCTGTACACACATCAGAACAAGGTACTTATTAAGACCTGTGACCGGTCCGATTCGCCACACGTTTTTTGCAGCACACATGCATTTACAGCGCGCTTAGAAGATAGATAAGTGTGCCTAAAGCTGCATGTGATGAAAACACAGTTTAACGAAGAAGGTTGGTCCATTATATGTTGTCTGTGTCTATGCTAGCACAATGGGAACTATAAATATTGTATTAACCCTGTGTCCTTCATTTGATTCTCCTAGACAAGTTCATAAAATTCACAACAGGGGATCCGGGATCTCCTGCGGCTTCATATTCTCTTCAGTATCAATTTCTCCATATTGGGGATATCAGTCACTGAAACTCTTGCGACGCATTCACTTTAGTGAGGATACTTTCGCATTTTTTTAAAACACCAGTAGTCATAAACACAACGTTTTATGCATCTGTACTATATAGCTCATGAAGGGATTTAGCATAATCAAACTAATCTTCCAATTCATTGGAAATTAGACACTAGTCACATTTCCAGTAACACATTATATTAGCAGAATTAACAAAGAATCGCCATGCTGTGCATGAATTGCAGATCTCTCCTTATTCATGTTTGTTGATAGAAATCTCTACCCACGTTGCCTTGTATTCAAGTACCTCACCTATTTCAGAAATAATTTAAAAAAGACAAGTATTTGTTTGAGGTCAACCATACATCAGAGAAACCATTGTTTGTAAGCCACCACCTGATCCAAATTCTAACCACAGTTTAGCCTAAACATCAAAGGAAAATAAAAGCTTAGGAGGGATTCGGTATTGAATCAAATGCATGCTCACAGAAAAGTTCTCCAGATGAGAGGGACTAATATGTGTTTTATTCAGTAGCACAACATTAGTTATGTACTTGATATAGCACAGCTCAGATCAGAGACCACCAACCTTGTATTTAGATGTACATGGGCTACATACAGATGCGTCCTAGTTTTTGTGATGGGGGACAATAACGGTTTTATTCATCGCTTTGGTTCAATTCTTGATTAATTTTTTTTTATCAAAACAACACGTTTCTTATTCATTTAAGCAAACAACTTTACAACTTATTGTCACGGCTGTGGTGTGGAGCGGAGCCATACGCAGACATTTTGTATAAAGAAAAGGTGATTTAATCCAAAAATCTAAAACTACACGAACTAACAACGTAAATGAAATGGGCTAACAAACATAAAACGAGGTACAAAGAAACATGTAGAGTATTCACATGAATTGGAAATAAAACA
>JACXGK010001103.1:59291-77567 GCA_016801125.1 Novumbra hubbsi | reverse complement strand
CCCCCCCCCCCCCCAACACGTCCTTCCCTCCGCCCGTCGCTGTCAATTACTACGGGTGTTCCTAACCGCCGTGGTTTAGAGTAAGAGAAACACGACTGATCTCCCACATCCCTTCTCCTGTCTCCTCGCAGGAGGTCTACTACTCGCACCGGCCCAAGGAGAAAGTCCGCGTGGACAGCAACAACGAGAACTCCGTGCCCAAGGACTTTGAGAACACCGACAACAGCAACTTCGGCGCCCGGTCGCAGCCCCGGCACGGCCCCCCAGGGGGCGCCGACAAACCCCGGGGCAAAGTCCGGCCCCAGCCGGCCGCCTGGAAGGAGGACACGCCCGCCCTGAGCCGGAGCTCCAACGAGGTCCTCCGGTATGCCCGCAACGCCTCGCTCGCGGCCGGGCCGAAGGCGGCGAAGCCCGGGGCGGCCAACCGGAACCACCACCGGCCGCCGGGCCACGCTCAGTCCCGCCCCCAGCCTCAACACAGACACCAGCACCACCAGACCGGGAGGCAGGCCACCGCGGCCCCGTCGGAGGTCGCGGACGACCGGCCGGCCAGGTGCGATGTCGGCGGCAAGGAGGCCATTTCGGCTCTGTCCAGAGCCAAGACCAAGGAGTGCCGGCAGCGGATAGCCGAGGTGTACTGCCGACACAAGGAAGGTCAGCTGATGCCCGAGAAGGTCCCTCGCTACTGTCCCATAGAGGGTGAGTCAATGCTGTTTATACTACTGCCTTACCATAGGGGGTGAGTCAATGCGGTTTATACTACTGCCTTCCCATAGGGGGTGAGTCAATGCTGTTTATACGACTGCCTTCCCATTGGGGGTGAGTCAATGCTGTTTATACTACTGCCTTCCCATAGGGGGTGAGTCAATGCTGTTTATACTACTGCCTTCCCATAGGGGGTGAGTCAATGCTGTTTATACTACTGCCTTCCCATAGGGGGTGAGTCAATGCTGTTTATACTACTGCCTTCCCATGGGGGGCAAGTCGACACCTGTTGAACTCCGGGGGGAAAAGACACTAGGTACGGTGAGGTCGCTTTGCTGCAAGCGCAGAGCGGTCGGAGGAAGGGTAGGTGAGCTGGCTCTCGTGAGGTGCGATAGGTTGGGCTTGGGTTGTTACTCTCCGATTGGAGCAGATACTCTTTGGCGTTGTCTGGAAACCCTTCCTCGTGCACTGGGCTTGTTAGTCAATTAGTCAATGTGTAATCACAGGGAGCCAGCTGGATAGAGGCTCCTTTGAAGCATGTTGTTTTGTTGTCATTTTTTCCTGTGTGTGGCCGAGTCCCCAGCGGCTCACAAATCCCTTCGCAGTGTGCCGTGTGCGGACGTGGCCGTGCATGACCGTGGTCGGAGGTGGGACGCTACTTAGGGTATAGGGCGCCGTTTAGACTGCGAACCATTTTTTTCTTTTGACAACTGGAAAAGACAATATCCCCTGAAGCTGAAATAAAAGATTAAATAAAAGCTGATTTGACCAGTCAAATTTAGACACACACACACAGGCACACACATTCCCTCATGCAGGTGTTAAACGATTTTTGTTGTTTTACATCCAATAATCTTTATCGAAGTCTGTCAGAAAAGGTGTTGCTGATGAGAAATTTGTGCACAAGCATGGAAGATGCTTTTTGTATTTACACCAAATTGCCTTCCGATGTTCATTCTGTTCAGCCTAGCCAGCCAGAGATAGGCAGGCTTTTCACCCACTCAAATACACACACACTCCAAAACACACAAACACTCAATGGCATTTGAAGGAACAGACTGATGGACACACACTGAAACACAATGGCACACACTTTCTTGTTTATTGAACACGCACACACAAACGCACACACATACGAACTCACACACAGATCTTGAGGCTGTTTGAACATCTGCAGTAAACAAAATCGGTAGGCTTGCCACTTGGGCTGGGAATTACAAGGGACCTCGCAATACAATATTATCACAACACATAGGTGCCAATACTATATTATTACAATACTTAAGTGCCAGTACAATTCTAATAATTGTATGTATTGAGACTCAATGTAGCTATTTTTTTATATAAATACAGTTCAATCATACTTCCAAAGACCAAATTTTGCCCAAAACATTTAAATAATACAATAAAACACTGTCAATAAAATGTCCTCCGAAAGTGATTTTTTTAACAGTATAGAGGTTAATGGTTTTGTTTATTTATGCCACTGTATTCAGCCATTTGAAAAATAAAACATATGTTTCTGCATAAAGTTAATTTATATGGAAGTTCCCTGATAGTTAGTGTGATGGTAATCTTGTTTGGTGAGGTCCCTGATAGTTAGTGTAATGGTCATCTGGTTTGGTGAGGTCCCTAATAGTTATTGTGATGGTAATCTGGTTTGGTGAGGTCCCTGATTGTTAATGTGATGGTAATCTGGTTTGGTGAGGTCCCTGATAGTTAGTGTGATGGTAATCTGGTTTGGTGAGGTCCCTGATAGTTAGTGTGATGGTAATCTGGTTTGGTAAAGTCCCTGATAGTTAGTGTGTTGGTAATCTGGTTTGGTGAGGTCCCTGATAGTTATTGTGATGGTAATCTGGTTTGGTGAGGTCCCTGATAGTTAGTGTGATGGTAATCTGGTTTGGTGAGGTCTGCCATTTTTAAATGCTTGACCAAGACCAGGCATGTAGTCATATATACACATACTTCCACAAGATGAAAAGTAACAGTTATCTTTTTCCCAGGGGGGAAACGGACAAGTCTACTTCTTTTGAAATACTGTGCGGACCAACCTGTTGAGTCTAGCACAACCGCGTGACTTGGTGAGGAAAACGAATGGCTGCCTATCTGTGACTAAGCCTGTGTTATCACGCACTGCGAAGCAGTAGCATCATCCTACTCCTACTGACAAGGAGACAGGGAAATTGAAAAGGGCTTCTCCCTGGTGTCGTGTAACAACAGGACGCTGAAATTAAATCACTTTTCTTTTTTACTCCCTCTGTCCTGTCGTTTGCCACAATGTTGTTATCTCCTTCCCTTCTCTCTCTCTCTGTCTCTCTTTCTCTCAATCTCTCTTGCTGACTCGCTCTCTACCTTTTCTATCTCCCCGCGTGTCAGATGCGGCAATCTGAAATTGAGGCTCTAAGCTTGTTAGCTGCAAATTGTCCAATTTGATTTCATCTGTATCCCGTCCTTGTTGCGCTGGCGGGGCGAGCGCGTTAGCCGTTAGCGCCGGCCCCATAGGGCACGACAGGAGACACGCTAGCATTAGCAGAGCGCTCGTATGATAGCCTGGCTATTGTCTCCCGGTGAGGCGGCTAGTGTGTGTGTGTGTGTGTGTGTGTGTGGGTGAGGGGTGGGAAGGGGGTGTGAGGTCACCTCCTATGTTGTACGTAACATAAGTTCTGGCTTATTCACATACTCATAAAAGCGTGTTTGGCTCAACATGTCCCGTTCTGTAGGAGCTTACACAGGGGCCAGAAGTGTGAGACGGCAGCTTCCCTTTACACACGGTGATTATGCCATGCAGACTTTCATATTAGACATTTGTGTTTCTGCTCCTCTGCCTAGTCCAACCTATCGTGTGACTGGACGCATGGCACTGAGCTGCTGTAGTCACATGAGATGATGGGGAGGGAGGGAGGGAGGGAGGGAGAGAGGGGGAGAGGATAGAAGATGACGGAGCGGCGGTTTGAAAGATTGATGGCAGCAGGACAGAAGAAAAAGAGGGATGTGGCAGAGCTATCGAGATGTACAGACAACACACACACGTGCAGACACACACACACGCAGACAGATACACACGCACAACACGAACACACACCCAGGCACACACACACAGGCACACACACCGTGGCTCATTAGTTCAGCTAGCTAGCATAGCAACCGCCTCCAAGTGCTTGGTGAAGCGCTCCGCCAATTAGCCGATAGCACCAAGCTAGATGGTGAACATTCCTGAGCAGCCTACATCTGTTTAATCTGATCTGCGTGCGTGAGACACCCTCCACATCACACCGACAGGGTTTTGAGGGGGCTGAGGAAATAGAGAGCCTGTGACACGGTGTCTACACATAGGTAACCGGGAGACACTCCATCCCCACGCTGTTTGTCGAGACACGACTGACCAATGCGCGCCGGAAACTTCAGACCATGAAGAAATCGGTCTCCAGAAGTGTCCCTGCTTACAACAATCAACGGCTTCCACTTCAAAAAAACGGTCCTGTGAGAGTGAATGCTTTCGCGGTATCTGGTCAGCGAGGGTCATTTATCGATGTCATCGATGACCTACCAAACAGCTGCAACCGTTTTCAAATCGAGAAGTTTTGCATTCGGACATGAATACTCTGCAACCACCCTGACGTCATAGTAACCCGACCGTGTTCCATAAACAAAACACAGGCACCCGCCATCTCTCCGCTACATTCTGCTCATCCAATCAGGGAACAGGTCCTGTCTTGGTCCTCCCTTTGACCTCTGTGAGTCAGTCACTTGCCATTGTCCAAGTACCTGGGGTCACAGTCATTAACTCCACCATGCTTTTCATCATTGTCTACGAGTTAATGAAGAGTTAATAAAGAGTCCTCTGTAATAACATAGGACGAAAGCCCCCAACATAGCCTTTGGTAATAGCCCTGATTTATCCTGATCTCTAGTCTGTATAAAAACTGTAGTACTTCAGTATCCTGTTCACAATCAAACAATGAATCAAATGTATTTATAAAGCCCATTTTAGATTAGCAAAGTAAAGTACTTTTACAAAACACCCAGCATAAAACCCCAAGGAGCAAGCAACAACAGTGTAAAAAACTCCCTAAAGTGGCCACAATTTAGGATGAAACCTAGAGAGGAACTAGGTTTGAAGGGTTGAACAGTCCTCTTCTGGCTGTGCCGGGTGAACATTTTAAGCGTACCTTGTAATAATTAATAAAGGAATGTGGGCTGTGTCCAGAGCCTATAAAACCTAATCCAGCTCAGAAGCATGGCCAGATATACAGGACATGGACAACCTGATGGGGGCGGGACCGTGAACAGAGTGGCAGCTGGACTCGTCAGGTATCGTCTTGATCTGCAATCCAACCAGGTGGACTTTGGACTGTGTCAGCATCAAGTCTTTTGAGCCCGGTACTCCAGAGGCGTGGGCCAAGGCCTCAAGTTAAAATGGAGCAAGAGACAAAGAAAATTCTGAGAGCATATTCGTATATTCTTAGATTTACAAGGATTTACAATGGAGAAGGACCACAGATCCTACTCATTTGTGTTTTAAATACTGTAGCATCTTTTCCCTTGCCTGTTCTCTGGTGTAATACTATGGTACTTATTCGGTTATCTAATATGTAGTAATATTGCCATACTGTAGTGTCCTGTTTCCAAGTCTGCAGTAATAATATAGTATTGCAGTATCCTATTCCATTCTCTGCTCATGTAGAAGCCATTATACCATGGGAGAGGCTTTAGAAGGAAGTCTATTCTGTTAAAGCATTTAGTTCATAATGACGGAACATAATAACTTTGTATGGATTTGTGTGGCTTTCTAATGGTTCTCGTGAGATGGCTGTAGCTGTCTAATTGTGTTGTCGTGAGCTGCAGGGGTTTTGTCAGTATTTCCCAGTCTTTGTATTGAGGAATGTTGACACGCTATGAAGTGAACTCCACCCCAAACCCAAAGGGCCAGCGATAGTATTCTTTCCCCGGTCTTGTGGCGTGGGCTCCACATGACTCAAACCACGCCCTGGTCACACGGTGCACAAAGCTGTCCTCGTACTACGCTCTCAATTCTGCTCTTCTTCGCGGTCACGCCTTGATCTACTTTAGCCTTCAGCACATCTGCTGCATTCACAGTGGATGACGTACACCACCGACAGTGGATGACGTACCCCGCCGACAGCGGATGACGTACCCCGCCGACAGCGGATGACGTACCCCGCCGACGGCGGATGACGTACCCCACCGACGGCGGATGACGTACCCCGCCGACGGCGGATGACGTACACCGCTGACTCTGGCGGCTTTGTCTTTGTCACTCAGGCAAAGCCAACGTCAACGTGGCGTGGGATGAGGACTCGTCAGAGAGCGGCCCGGCGCCCCCGGTCCGGATCGCCTTCGTGCTGGTGGTGCACGGCAGGGCCTCGCGGCAGTTCCAGCGCCTCTTCAAAGCCGTCTACCACACGGCGCACTACTACTACATACACGTCGACCAGGTAAGGACCGCCGCCCGGGCCCGGCCGGGAACGCGCCGACAGATCCGGAACCCGGACTGAACCCGCACTGTCGTTGGGCGCGGGGTGTTCGGTGGCTTTGCAGGCTGTTGCGAGGTCTGCCGCGCACAACCACAGAAGAACAAGTTAAATAGGTTTCTACCTACAGAAAAAAAGACTGTGGCAAATAGTTTGGGAGTTCACGCCCGCTTCTCTTTCCACCCCGTAGCGATCCAACTACCTCCACAGGCAGGTTCAGGACCTGGCGTCCCTGTACCCCAACGTCAGAGTGACCCCCTGGAGGATGGCCACCATCTGGGGAGGCGCCAGCCTGCTGACCATGTACCTCCGCAGCATGGCCGACCTCATCGCCATGAGGGACTGGTCCTGGGACTTCTTCATCAACCTCAGTGCCGCGGACTACCCAATCAGGTGAGAGAGGGAAGGGGGCAGACCACCCAATCGGATGTAGAAACATATTGATACATTATGGATTGCAATGCTGATATGTAGTTGTGTAACTTTAGTGTACAATCCATACAGCCTTTCTAATTAGCTGCTGTGAGCAGATCAGCCTTGTGGATCGCAGGCACACACCAGACAGCAGGCACACAAGGACACAGCAAGCACACACGGACACAGCAGGCACACATTAGACAGCAGGCACACACGGACACAGCAGGTTTTACACAGCCACATCAGGCACACACGGACACAGCAGGCACACACGGACACAGCAGGCACACACGGACACAGCAGGCACACATGGACACAGCAGGCACACACGGACACAGCAGGCACACACGGACACAGCAGGCACACACGGATACAGCAGGTTTTACACAGACACAGCAGGCTCACACGGACAAAGCAGGCACACACGGACACAGCAGGTTTTACACAGACAAAGCAGGTTTTACACAGACAAAGCAGGTTTCACACGGAAACAGCAGGCACACACGGACACAGCAGGTTTTAAACAGACACAGCCGGCACACCCGAACACAGCAGGCACACACACCCCCTCATGGCCTCCTCAATGTCATTTTACAGTTGCCACAGACTCACAACAAAGACTCCAGCTAAACATCTGAATAGATCAATTACAACAGACCTCCGGTTTTTCTGAAGGTAGTTAAGCATTTGTTCTCATCCAATTGCATATCCTCTTCTGGCTTACTCAATTCGATAGGTTACATGGTGAACTGATTACATGCTGTTTGCCCTCTGGTCAATATGTATTGACTTTCCAACCAGTTGGTGGTGTGTGTGTGCATGTGTGTGTCTGTGTGCAGTCCAGCGATTAAGATTGCATTGCTCCACTTTACGTCACTTAAAGAGCCTGTAAAGCGCAATTAAATGCCACTATGTCCAGCAGAAATTGATTAAGTCATGGTAATATACTGTTGCATACTGTATGTTGTTGAGAAAAACACACACACACGGCTGCAATTATGTGGTCCACAGGGCTTCAGGCTCTGCTGGTAGGTTTTGATGTGGCTCCACACAAAATGAAAAGCCCTCATTAGTCTCTCATGGACTGCTATCAGCTGTTTGCCACAGATGGCCACCAGGCGCTCTAATCACCATTGTGAAAGAGGATACTGTCCAACACCTGGGGCCAAGATGGAGGATATAGAGAAATAGATGGCCTGAATTGTTTTATAGTCACCATGTGCATTGGGTTCAGTCCGCCTCTGTGTCGACTTCCGCTAGGACATCGCTGGTTAGTTTTATAGAAATGTCGATATTGAAACTCGATAATTAGAACGTCAGGGTTCCCCACGTCAGGGTTCCCCACGTCAGGGTTCCCCACGTCAGGGTGTCCCACGTCAAGGTTCCCCATGTCAGGGTAGCCACGCGCGTTTGAGTCCGTGAGCTTGTGTCTGCACGACGACCTGTCCGTGGCTTCAAGTGCAGGTTCGTGTGACGTGCTGGAGGAGCTGACGAGACGTTTCTTCCCGTCCGTCTCCTCGTCGTCTCCTCGGCATTGAGCATCACGCTGATGTGGTGGAGGAAAGGGGCTGACGCTGGAGGTTCACACCGGCCCCTCCGGGGAGAGGGATGGACACCGGGTGGGGAAGAAGTGAGGGAGTAAGAGAAGGGGGTGGGGGGAGGGGAGGGGGGTGGCCGCATGCTTGCTTACCACGCGATAATATCTCTGCTACACACGCAGTAGTATCTGTTATTACAGGAACATACAGCGTTCTACTTGGCATAGGATGAATGTCTCTGTTTAGAATAGAGGGATATCTCCGCTCAGGAAGTCCTTTTTTGGAGACAAGACCCCGGGAATAGGGGGGGGAGCTGGGAGCAAATATTGCCTTATTAAGCTGGCATGTGGCCTTGCTTCTTCCGTAAGGTAAAGAACGCAGGGGTGTAGTAGAACGCAGGGGTGTAGTAGAACGCTGGGGTGTAGTAGAACGCAGGGGTGTAGTAGAACGCAGGGGTGTAGTAGAACGCTGGGGTGTAGTAGAACGCTGGGGTGTAGTAGAATGCAGGGGTGTAGTAGAACGCTGGGGTGTAGTAGAACGCTGGGGTGTAGTAGAACGCAGGGGTGTAGTAGAACGCAGGGGTGTAGTAGAACGCAGGGGTGTAGTAGAACGCTGGGGTGTAGTAGAACACAGGAAGACCCCGAACACCATGAGTAATGGGGGATTAGCCCTGGGCCGCTGCATTGGTTATGTCATCAGTGATTATGTATTTGCTGAAGGCTAGATGCCCCCCCCCCCCCCCCCACGTGTTATTGAAATGCCAGTCGATGATGCGACCCACTCAAGGCTCTCCGGCGGACGAGGACAGGAACGAGAACGGAGGCAGACTAAACACACTTGAACTTGTGATGGGCATTCGTGGCGGGGTTTGGTTAGAACGGCCCTGACTGAAGGCCGCAGGCTCTCTCCACTGGCATGTTCCCCCTCTGATTATGTCCTCCCGTCTGCATGGATGAGTTTAAAGGGCTGGTCACAGGGTGAGGTGGGGGGGGGGGGGGGTGAGCTAGGGGTTTTGTCCCGCGGCGGTAAACTCTTCCCTGGCTTGCTTCATCCTTCAGGACAGGCAGCAAGGTCCTGCCTCTTTCTAAACCCCTTTACAAAAGAGCAGACAGCTGCTTGTAGGGTTCCTGGATGTTGACCCGGACACAGGACAGAGTCCCCGTCTCTCCTGCGTTCTTTTGCTGTGTTCTGTAGCACAACCAGTCGTATTAACGCAGATGCTAGGGACACGATGATTGATCGTGGGGCTTCGGGGTCTGGGGAGGCCGGGGGAAGTTGTGACACGCGGTGTGCCTGGCTGTCAGTGGGTAATCAGGGCATGACACGGCAGAACGGCCCCGTGTGTTCAGGGCACCAGCCGGGCCGGCAGTGGCCGAGCCAACCAATCAGATCCACCGCCTGGACAGTGTGACCAATCAGGTGGCAAGGCAAATAAACGCTGTGGCTCCCCCCACCCCAATCATGATGTGGCCCCCGAGCCATGTGTGTGTGTGTGTGTGTGTGTGTGCGTAGTTGTGCACTCCACTACGTCTCCTAAGTAAAGGCTTGCGGCTGGGAAATTGCTCTTTCATGAGTGAATGACATTAATATGCACTCTGTCTGCCCCCCACTCGTCCAGCTTTGTTCCGAGAGTTTACACTCTTTCAGAAAGGCAAACTGAGCTGTCATCCGGGGCCCAGACAACTCCACACACACACACACACACACTCCCCTGCACTTTGCCCTGAAGACATCTGCACGGTTGAGAACGCCTCTGGCTAGCCCTTGCCGTGGCCGGCGGTGTCATGACGGAGATCTTACCATATACTGATGATCGGCCGACACACTGAACCGGAGAATATCGGGGAGCTAATTATAGTGTGTGTGCGCGTCAGAATGATGTCGTAGGCTTTTGTTTCCGGAGAGAGCTGTCCGTTTTGTAGCCTTGACAACCTCCGGGAAGTGTTGAAGGATGATCGACGGCGTCAGATCACAAAGCCTGTGGTTTCTCCCGGTTCCTCCTTTCTCTGTCTCTCTCTCTCCTTCTATCTGTCCTCCTTCCTCTCGTTTTCTCGCTCTGTCTCACTCCGTCTGCCCTTGAGCGGTTTGGTGTTCACGTTCTCCCCGGGCTGTTGTTTTCCTTATTGGTTGCGTGAGGTGTTTGGGTGTTTTTCTCTCCGTCCGATTGGTCGTAACGGTCCCTCTTCCTGGTTGTCATTCTCAGGACTAATAACCAGCTGGTGGCCTTCCTGTCTAAGTACAGAGACATGAACTTCATCAAGTCCCACGGCAGAGACAACGCCAGGTGAGATCACGTGCACACACACACACACACCAATATACACAGTCACACTACCATGCACACGGGCAAACACACACATACACACGTTCCTGCCCCAGCTCAGTGACTGGCTCATAATCCAATTATGCTCCATCTGTGGCTTTATTAACGATGCTTCCTGTGTTGCTGCGACGAGGTGATGCCAACCTCTGTTGAGGTCCAGTCCAGCGTCCTACCGCTTAATGACTCGCCAATGTGTTATTAGAGCACAGCGCGAATGAGGCGGACCGTGTACATGAAGGGTTGTTTCCCTACACCGGCTTCAACACCTTTAAGGGCTGTTGAGTGACTGACCTGAACGTGTCACCCTAACACCTGACGTTTTCACACGAGTCTCAAGCTGGTGTTGGAGGCACTTTATCCCCTGCGGCAACAGCAGCTTTGAGTGGTTATCTGGGTTCTTATGAAAAAGGCTGCTGGTTCGATTCCCCAAGCTAAGAAGCTGTTCGCTGGATCCGGCCTTGAGCAAGGAACTTAACCCTAATTGCTTCACTCTGGCGTCAACAAAGGCTGATCGCTGACTGTGAACACACACCGTTCTAACACAATAAGAGAGTTTCAAGAGGCGAAAGGAGGCTTAGGAAACTAAATTATCACAATTACATATAGGAGGGATTTTAAGGGGCAGTCTGTGACTTTTGAGATTAACAAAATTGCGATTTTCCCATTTCAGGCGGGTTGTGTAATAGGTTGTTTATATGTGCATAAATATAAAAATGTACAGTTAACCATAAAAATCCAAGTTTGGAAAGGAAGTGGTTTTGATAGGACACAACTCTGCACATTCTTGACGTGGTGACGAATTTCTGAGACACTTTTTACCTCGGCAGTCCCGCTTTTTACAACCAGTGGTAAAAAAATTATAAGGGATCTACTGTACATACGTAATGTATGTTTTGACTTTTGCCCTTTTCTGGATTGCAAATCAATTATGATTAACAAATTACAAAAACAAATGTGGCCCTCCATTTCATTTCAAAATCCTGATGTGGCCCCCGAGCCAAAAAGTTTGCCCTCCCCTGACTTATGCTCTCCAAACAAACACAATGTCCCCACAGAGCCGTTTGGTTCTGTTTTCATGCCCATTTTTAGCTGTTGAACATGGGTTGTGTTGTGCTTTTGTCCAGATTCTCTGGAACGAGAGGATTATATAGTGTAAATTAGGGGCTGTGGTCAAAGTAGCCAACATTTGACATGGGTGCTGTGTTTGTGGTGGACTTTAGATTTATCCGTAAACAAGGTCTGGACCGGCTCTTCTTTGAGTGTGACACCCACATGTGGAGACTGGGGGACCGGAAGATACCGGAAGGCATTTCGGTGGACGGTGGTTCTGATTGGTTCCTGCTCAACCGTCCGTTCGTGGAGTATGTCATCAACTCACAAGACGACCTGGTGGTCAACATGAAGCAGTTCTACACATACACACTGCTACCGGCTGAGGTAAAGACACAAGTCAACATGAAGCAGTTCTACACATACACACTGCTACCGGCTGAAGTAAAGACACTAGTCAACATGAAGCAGTTCTAAACATACACACTGCTACCGGCTGAGGTAAAGACACTAGTCAACATGAAGCAGTTCTACACATACACACTGCTACCGGCTGAGGTAAAGACACTAGTCAACATGAAGCAGTTCTACACATACACACTGCTACCGGCTGAGGTAAAGACACTTGTCAACATGAAGCAGTTCTACACATACACACTGCTACCGGCTGAGGTAAAGACACAAGTCAACATGAAGCAGTTTTACACATACACACTGCTACAACTTTGCCCTTAATTCTACTCTCCTCCATCATTAATAGTATTTAGGGAAGGATGTTCAAAATAAAGATCTTGACACCTCTTTTTCTCTCCCTCTCCTTTGAGGAAGGGGTCAGAATGCAACGCATGCTATTGGTATCAACAAAGAAAGAGTCACATTGAACATGGAAACAAATTCACTGGCAGATGAGAAATGACCAATCAACCGCTCCCAAATGAAATGTAGAGCCGCGTGTCACATCGGGGTGGAACAACTGCGTCTCTTATGCATATAACGGCCAGGACTGTTTCTCCCCACAGACGGTTCGAGAAATCTGGCAACTTGCTCTTCGGAGCCGTCGTCAGATGAGCACCTCTAATTGACCTCTATTTCTCCCCGCGGCCAGTCGTTCTTCCACACAGTGCTGGAGAACAGTGTTCACTGCGAGAGCATGGTGGACAACAACCTCCGCATCACCAACTGGAACCGGAAGCTGGGCTGCAAGTGTCAGTACAAGCACATTGTGGACTGGTGCGGCTGCTCCCCCAACGACTTCAAACCCCAAGACTTCCACCGCTTCCAGGTGAGTCAGAGGCCCAAGTACACACACACACACACACACACACAGGAGTCAGTGTGCACGCAAAGCACTTACACAAGCTTCTCCAAGCAACCATTTTTTCACTCCCTCTTTCTCTCTCACAATCTCTCTTGCGTGTTTTCACACGCGCACACACACCTAGCCACACACACACACACACACGGGAAGTACGTCCAAAGTAATATTGCTGACCTCAGACTTTCTATGCCAGCCTGCTGTCTGGCCCAGTCGGCTGCCAAGTCTAATCCCAACGCTGACGGTCTGACGGGTTCTCCCTGGCTGTTTCCGCCCTGTCTGTGTGTGTGTGTGTGTGTGTAAATAGGGCGTGGTCACATGGGTCACAGGGCATACCGACCTCAACACAGTCGGTTCAGAGTAATCAAACTTCTTGATTCCGTCGGATGCAGTATAGGTTCACAGAGGCTACATTAAGGCAGGAGAAAATCCTAGTGATTCATTTCCGAATCAAATGACCCAAATCCGAATCTAGCACCGGATAGTTGTGCATTCTGCGTGTACCTGTGTGTCTGGGGCACTGTGGTAACTATGCAGGGCAGATGCTGACACAGAGGCTACATTACTGGAGCGGCTTTAGGGTTCCCATCGACAACAGGAAGGATGGTGTGTCACAGGGTTTTTATGGTATCTGTGAGAAGCCATCTGGGGGCTTTTTTGGGTACTTCAGATTGTCATGTGCCTTTAATTAGATCTGACTTTCAGTGAGTTACATAGCTGATTAACGCTAATGTAGTTCAGCAACTATGTTAACACTGTTGATGTTTAATAATGAGGCTTTAAGTATGACATGTTTATATTTTGTGGCAACCAGGGCTTCAGACCGAGGGGTGACCTCACACAGCTTGGAACAGACAACCAAACACAGGGTTAACGCACAAAACAAAAGGTTTATTGTCCAAATCAAATACTCAGGTTCCTCCTCAGTTGAGGGTAAAAACTGCTTTCTCTGTTCCTACTGCGGGTGACACCTGTTAACAGAGGAACACACTTGTTAGTTAGGGGTTTTAGTAGCCTTCAGTATGCAGCCATACAGGGCTCTCGCTCTCTCCGCGAGTCTTGTACTGGGGAGGTTTTATCCCTTCCCCAATGGGCTGATGAGGGGCACTGGTCACCGTGGTGCCGGGGTGTGGGCTGCCTTACAGCTCCCGGGTTGCCACAGTTTCCATCCGTGTATATATTTATCTTTAGTTTATTATGTCAATACTTGTTTGTTGTCGAGGTTTGGCCAAACTGATGGCTGTTGTAAAAATGAATGAATGTTTGGACGAGCTGCAGAGTTAATAATTGATGATTTTTTCATTTATTATGTTGACTGGTCTGCCAAAAAGGAAGTGAAAATATGGACGCATGTATATAAAAAATAAATACTTTACATGAATACATTATTTTATTATTAGTGAAGTTTAAAGGACTTTACTTAAGTAAAGTAGTATCTCCTTATAATTGCAGTTAATTTACCCAAATGGGCAGAATGTGCCAGTGACAAATTTCCTCATGGTTTCAGCTCCTTGCTCGTGGTCAAGATGTGTTAAGAGGACAAACCAAGCTGTTAAAAGAATAGAGGAAAAGAGTAGAGTAGAGCAAAGGTCCCCCATTTTACAGTGAACAGAGTAAAGGTCCCATCTATTACAGGGGACAGAGAAAAGGTCCCACCTATTACTGTGGACAGAGAAAAGGTCCCACCTATTACAGTGGACAGAGAAAAGGTCCCACCTATTACAGTGGACAAAGAAAAGGTCCCACCTATTACAGTGGACAGAGAAAAGGTCCCACCTATTACAGTGGACAGAGAAAAGCTTTCATGGCTAGATCTTGGACCCAGCTGCCATTTTTCTAACCTATAAGTCTTCCAACTTGATGAACTGCACTTCTAAACAGTTAATAAATAGTGCAGGCGGGTGGGTAAGAACCACCTCCAAATCCAACAGTTGCTGCCCTTGTGCAAGAATGCCACTGGTTGCCAGGTTAACCACGGGTTGCCAGGTCCGGGCCTTACGAGCCATCGTTATCCCCCACGGGCTAGGAATTTACAGCAAGGTGATGCAGCGCCGGAGGAGACGAGGGTAAACACTAAATAGTTCTCCCCCCCTTTGTCTGACGCGTGTGAAACTCAAAGGAGCGACTGTCTGCCTGCCAAGCCGGGAACGCCTCAGAGAGCTCTCAGGGGCCGACGTGGGGCCGACGTGGGGCCGCGGAGAGAAGGAAGGGATAGAGCGGTGGCGAGGGGCTCCGTTTTCATGACCCACTGTCAGCCACAGCCGGTCGGTGTGAAGCAGGGGACGGCGAGATGCGGTGTGTGTGTGTGTGTGTGTGTGAGACGGAGGGATGGAGAGGGGTGAAAGAAGAGCTCTGGAGGCTGCGAGAGTCATACAAACCAAAACACGGAGAGACTGGGAGAGATAGAGGGATACCGACGTGCCTATTAGACGTGCTCCGCGTTCGCTTTCCTCCGTCTTTTCATTTCGGCGAGTTGCCGCCCACTGCCGTTACGTGCCGTGAGCGAAGCGGTGGCGGAATGCTTCTTAAAGCGAGGACACGATATGTGGCCAGGACCCTGCACGCTTTCCTGGTTTTCCTCCCCGACGCCCTAAAATCCATCATCGATAGTCGCAGAACGATGTGATATACTCTCAAAAGCGCTCCCGCGACATTATTTTCTTCGGCTCCGGGTTTTGCGTAGACAGTCGCCTCCCTGTTTTCTCATCAACACACACACACACTGGTCCCTTGAGAGAGGAACACCGACGTGCTGAATGTATAATGGCATTCACAAAAAAACACTGCTCGTCTTGACAACTGGCCCCCGGTGATGCACAAAGGCGGAGAATCCTCACTGACTCCTGAAAACCTGTTATTACCCTGGGCTGGTAGTCTGGCATTTATACAGTCGGTAGGCAAGGTGAGAGACGGGGGTGGGTAGTGAGGGAGATAGTTGGGAGGGGAGAGCGATGGAAGGGTACAAACCCATTTAGGATTCTTCTTTTGGGGTTTCCCTGATGGTTTAGGAAGTACAAAGGAAACAGGAAGTCTTCTTTTTCTTCTGTGGTTGCTGCTGCTGTTTCAACCATGTAGCTGATAGGAAAAGACAGCCCTGACTTAAATAAATGCAAGCCGTTCGTTCTGTCAAGCACGACTGTGCGCGCGTGTGTGTGTGTGGAGAATAGAGTGAACAGTAGTGGAGAGAAACGTGTATTCAGCAGGGTGATGTGGCCAGACAGTGTTTCCGCTCGTCTTGTTCCGTATGTGTGAGGCAATATTAAATCAAAGCCGCTCATCTCACACACACACCGGCGCACGCACCCATATACACACTTTCTGTCTCTCCGAATCCTCCCCCACACTTCCGCTCGGTCTACCTTCATTTCGTTATCTTTTCCGGCAAGTCGCGGTTTCTTAATCGCCTCTCGTCTCGTCTCTCCCCTCCCTCTCGCAGCAAACGGCGCGGCCCACATTCTTCGCCCGGAAGTTCGAAGCCAGCGTCAGCCAGGAGATCGTGAACCAGCTGGATGCCTACCTGTTCGGACCTCCCCCCCGGGGCGCCCCGGGCCTCCAGGCCTACTGGGAGAACGCGTTCGACGAGGCGGATGGCGTGGCCACCCTGAGCGACGCGCGGCTCACCCACTACCACGCGTTCGCCCGCATGGGCCTGGCGCGGGCGGCCGCGTCGCTGCAAGGGGACCCCCGGGACGACAGCTGCAGGTTAGTAGGCCGGTTCTGGTCGGACCCGGACGAACCCACTCCGTTCCAGGGGGGTGGGGGGGGGGGAGCCAGGCGGCCTCGTCGCCAGGCGAGGAATCCGACGCTCCGTCATCAGGCGATCCAATATGACACGGGGCGTCCGGCGGAATGCCGTCTCGCCATTGGGCCGTTCGGCAACAGTGCGCGCCATCTGACGAGCAGACGGGAACCGGCGGCCTTCAGCCTCGGCGAGACCGTCATTTGGATCGGTCCGGCACGTCAGGTGGAGGGATATGGGTCACGGGGCGGCGCTGGCACGTATCCCTACTCGTCCCACGGGAACGTCCATTGCGTCCACGTTTCTCCGTCGGCGGTGCGGCGGTCCGTGTCCTCGCACGCCGACGAGCCTTAACGATGGGGGGTCAGGAGGAATCTCCAGAACAATGTAGACTTCTGGTGAACAGAGCCGGGTCTAATACTTGTTCCAGGCTGCTGAATGGAAGCCTCGAACGTGTGACTCAAGCATTGGTAGAGTTTATAGTCCCACGTAAGCAGGTTGAATATATACATGACCGGGAGGCCTTGACTGCTGCATTCTGGGAGGCTTTCTGGGTAAAGAGTTGAGACCAAAGAAAGCTATGTTCCATCTGTCAAACGTCCAAACCACTCGTATACACACACACACACCATCTATTGGTTAGCTACAGCTGTTTCTACTCACGTCTCTGCCTGTAAAGTGGAAATGAGGGGAAACAAGGCTTTGTGTGTATGAGTGTGTGATGGCCGGAGGGCATGTCAGAGTGTCAGTCAGTAAACCTCTGTAATTGTGGAATAATCAGCGTGTGAGAAATTGTGTTTTTCTCTGAGTAAACAATGTTTTTCACATGTCTGCTGCCCAACTATCACACACACAGCACGCTATGTTTTGCGTGTGAGTGTGTGTTGGTTGTATGTTTTCAGCCTAGCGTTAAAAATGTCCCAAAACTGTCATTAAATAACAGAAATGGGAAGAATGGGGGCTTGTTTGTAACCCATTTTGAAAAATGCAATTATTTAGTTTTTGGCTAAATTTACAATTGGGGGGTTAGAATTAGGGTTTGGCACGGTCACCTATGGTTAGGCATCAGGGTTAGATTATAGGTATAAACAGTCAACTTTGGGGTACTCATTTAAAAAGTAAATGTGTCTGTGTTTGTGTAAATAAGCAGGGTAAGGCAAAGTAGAGACGGAGAGGAGGGGGGATTTCTGTCTTTTGGCAGCCTGATGTGACCCCACTGAGGAGGGGCTGGAGGACAGGTCTGAATGAAAAGCTCTGTGTAAATACATCTATCTCTATACCCTCCCTGTACCTCTGTATCACTACACCCTCCCTGTACCCCTCTATCTCTATACCCTCCCTGTACCTCTGTATCACTAAACCCTCCCTGTACCTCTGTATCACTAAACCCTCCCTGTACCCCTCTATCTCTATACCCTCCCTGTACTCCTCTATCTCTATACCCTCCCTGTACCTCTCTATCTCTATACCCTCCCTGTACCCCTCTATCTCTCTACCCTCCCTGTACCTCTGTATCACTAAACCCTCCCTGTACCCCTCTATCTCTATACCCTCCCTGTACTCCTTTATCTCTATACCCTCCCTGTACCTCTCTATCTCTATACCCTCCCTGTACCCCTCTATCTCTCTACCCTCCCTGTACCTCTTTATCTCTATACCCGCCCTGTACCCCTCTATCTCTATACCCTCCCTGTACC
>JACXGK010001103.1:33893-59191 GCA_016801125.1 Novumbra hubbsi | reverse complement strand
CTGTACCCCTCTATCACTATACCCTCCCTGTACCCCTCTATATCTGTACCCTCCCTACCCCTCTATCTCTATACACTCCCTGTACCCCTCTATCTCTGTTCCCACCCTCCCCCTCTATCTCTGTATGCTCCCCCTGTACCCCTCTATCTCTAGCAGAGATGGTGGGAAGGAGTGAGAGAAGGAGTGCTGTCTGTGAGCTGGTGTAAATATTTGCTGTTCTGCTTGTCAGGGCAGCTAGTGCTGTCGGGCTGGGACGGGCTGACACACACACACACACACACACACCCACCGGGTGCTGGGCAGGCTGCGTCCTCCTGGTCCTACTACTGGAATACTGATTAAGGGCTCACATAAACACTGTCAGTCACACACACACTATTGCGTCAATACAAACACACACAAACACTAGCACATCAACAAAAAGGTACACACAAACACAGGCAAACACTACCACATCACACAAACGCCCCGTAAACACTAACACATAAACACAAACGCACACAATAAACGGTTGGATGAATTAAGGGAGGAAGGAAGGTGGATTTGGACGGGATAAAAAGTAGTGTGTGTTTCTGACTTAACTATAAAGACAGGCACAAATATGTACCCAAACTGTGGTTCACGGTGGAGGACTAAGGAAGAGAGGGAGAGTAGCATGGGCAGCTGTGAGCTGTCCCCACCCTGTGTTCAATATCTGTCCTTCTGCCACATGTGCAGAAAACATCCCCCAGAAACATTACCCCCGGCTGACTGGCTATAGGAGCCACATGACCTGCTTTAGCTCCACTTCAACTTAGTTGTGTGTGACTTCAGACTCTGCTGATTTTGTTTTAGACAATGTGTGTGTATCACAAATCGGTGTGTCATGGGTATCGTCAGTGGCAGTGCCTAATTTAATATAATCCTGCCAAATTACAGAATGACTGTATTAGCCTGCTCAGAGTTTATACCAAGATTGTGGATCCGAGGCTATACCGAGGGTGCTGATCTGAGGCTATGCCCTGGCTCAGTTCTGCTGGAGCCCTCAATCCTTTCCTTGAAGATCGAGATAGAGTTGGTATTATTTTAATGACAGACTGATGAAGGTCCGTTGACAAAGCTTGGTGAACTAAAAGACTCATACTACTGATGAAGGTCCGTTGACAAAGCTTGGTGAACTAATAGACTCAGACTACTGATGAAGGTCCGTTGACAAAGCTTGGTGAACTAAGAGACTCATACTACTGATGAAGGTCCGTTGACAAAGCTTGGTGAACTAATAGACTCATACTACTGATGAAGGTCCGTTGACAAAGCTTGGTGAACTAATAGACTCATACTACTGATGAAGGTCCGTTGACAAAGCTTGGTGAACTAAAACACTCATACTACTGATGAAGGTCCGTTGACAAAGCTTGGTGAACTAATAGACTCATACTACTGATGAAGGTCCGTTGACAAAGCTTGGTGAACTAATAGACTCATACTACTGATGAAGGTCCGTTGACAAAGCTTGGTGAACTAAAAGACTCATACTACTGATGAAGGTCCGTTGACAAAGCTTGGTGAACTAATAGACTCATACTACTGATGAAGGTCCGTTGACAAAGCTTGGTGAACTAATAGACTCATACTACTGATGAAGGTCCGTTGACAAAGGTTGTTCAACTAGACGGGTTTTGCCTTGTGTTGCCAGGTATTTCCCCATGGGCCACCCGGTGTCAGTCCACCTCTACTTCCAGTCAGACCAGTTCCAGGGCTACCTGGTCAAGCACCACGCCACCAACCTGGCAACCAGCAAGCTGGAGACCCTGGAGACCTGGGTGATGCCCAAGACGTCCTACAAGGTGGCCTCCCCGGCCAGCACCTTTACCAGACTGCAGGTTGCTGAGGTAACGGACGTGTCGATGTTTTGGGGGTTTGGGATGGGGAACAACGTTTATGCGAAACATTCGTTCAATAGGCCGTGCTCCTAGAAGGTCCACGGAGAACCCCTACC
The DNA here is from genome assembly GCA_016801125.1 of Novumbra hubbsi. Classification (NCBI taxonomy): domain Eukaryota; kingdom Metazoa; phylum Chordata; class Actinopteri; order Esociformes; family Umbridae; genus Novumbra; species Novumbra hubbsi. The sequence continues at coordinate 57,213 of JACXGK010001103.1, read as the reverse complement.
GAGGTAACGGGTTTTTCTCAAGGGTTTTCAAAACGTCACGGTAATGTTCACACATCAGGCGGTCCCTTTTATCAGATCGTTTATATGACTTACCTCACTAGTAATGGCATATGAGCTCTATGTTTAGGTTAAACATTGTTTTGGGGATGTATAGAATGGAACAGCACCCTCCGTCCCGGCCAATAAACAACTCTCTCTTTCTCCCTCCTGATCCGATACATCACTTTAATAGAAGCCGTTTGTCACCTTGCACCTCCATCTCTCCCCACAGTAGTACTCAATCCCACCCTTTTCTCCTTCGCTGGTAACCTGGCAACCTCAACCGGTTGCTTTGTGTGAACCTCACTGCTTCCCGTGTTGATCGAAACGTTGCAGCACTTTCTTTCCATCCCAGCCCTCTCCCCCTCCACCCCTCCTCCTCATCCTCACCCCTCTCCCCCTCCTCCTCACCCCACCACCTCCTCCTCACCCCCACCACCTCACCAGAGAACATGACACGTCCATTCCCGTCAGGCAGGGCTCCGTCACAACCAGACCACATCTGGCCTTGATATAATAACCAGGGTCCTTAATAACCAGTGATGGAGAGTGTGTGTGTGTGTGTGTGTGTGTTTACTTGTGGGCCTGAAACGGATCAAGGCCCAGGGGGCTATGTTGGGATCTGGTCTTATTAGTTGCCGTCTTTGTGTGTGGAGGTTATCAAAGCCATGTGTTGGCCGCCGTCCGGCCAGGCCCAGAGCATCGCCCCCAGGGAAGCTTAGGACCGAGGCCGTGGTGAAAGATGCCAACTGTGTCTGTCAATGAGGCTCCACCAGAGAGTGGCTGAGTGAGACGGAGAGGAACAAAGAGGGATGGAGAGACACAAAGTGATTCCTCAAACTGCGGGATGCGCGGGGCGAAGTGGCGCCCCCTGGTGACAACGGCCAGGGCCTGAGCGGTTGCCACAGGCAAAAGTAGCGAAGGGGGTTGCCTTATCGGAACGCAGCGAGGACGGGACGGCGGTTGGGCCCACTGTGCTACGCTCAAAGCCCGGGTGAAGGTCATCAGCTACATTCTGAGGCAGTTTGGCGTGGCCAGATCGGGCGTCGGCGGTTGGTCATGAGAGTACCGCTTGGTGTTCTGCGCGAGTTAAGATGGTAATCTCCGCGCGGGGTGTGTTTCACTTCAGGGTTCGACGCAAGGCGGTAGGGTCTTGAACCACCGAGGTATTTCCAGATCACACGGGCGAGGATAGGCTGGATTTTATCCCGCTAGCGTGCGAGTAGCCAGTCGAGAGCAGAATTAATGTCATAGGTCAGCAGATGAACCCGAAGGGGGTCAGAGGATAATCCTCTCCAGTTCTCAGGTGGTCAATGAGATCATGCACTCACCACACTGTGTGTTTATGTGCTACAGTGCTATTTTCCAGTTTCCTATTCCACATGAATGCAGTCGCTTTAGGTCAAATATAAAGAAGTAGGATTAATTTTGATATATTTTCTTAATTCATGCTTTCTATAGGATGTGCCAAAACCCTTTGCCAATGGTGTCTTACCCAAATATATCACTGAGAACCCAGAACACATTTTCGAAGGGCCAAAGACAATTGCTCTTTCCTTATCAATCCTGACGGATTCTTCTCTAGTTTTGCTAATGTCTTTGTCACTACTGGTAGCATAAGCTAGCATAAGGTAGCATGAGGTAGCATGAGGTAGCATGAGGTAGCATGAGGTAGCATGAGGTAGCATAAGGTAGCATAAGGTAGCATGAGGTAGCATGAGGTATCATAAGGCATATCTGCGGCCCATTCAGGTCGCACAGGCAGTCCAGCACCTCCAAGATGGCCCATCCATACACGCTGTTGCAAGAATGTTTGCTGTGTCCCTCAGTACAGTCTCAAGAGCATGTAAGAGATACCAGGAGAGCTGGACAGGGCCTTATAACATTTTTATCTTAATAATAATTTTGGTGGTTTAGGTGTTCCCGTCGTTTTCTGGAGCAGTATAAGCATATAATCTGCAACTAGGTGCAAGCCACGGTACCTCAAAGCCTATTGTTTTATGGCGTGATTCGTTCAGAGACCCAGCCTTGTTGTCATGTCAACACAGCTGTCAGGAGCTGTGTTTAAGGTGGATAGAAATCAATGTGACCAACCGGTAAACGTGTTACTGCCCCCCCCGCTGTGCATCGTGGAGGTGAAGGTGTTTCAGATATTCTCTCTAGATGAACAGGAATAAGAAGAACAAAGGACTACGTTTTTCTAATATTTATCTCACGACCCGTTTGATCGGAAGTCATGACATTTGGTAGCATACCATAGGTCCCTCTCCCTACAAAGAATACATTTGCCTTGGGAACCCGAAGCGCGCAGTGTTGAATTTTCAACATCTTTACTGACTAGAAGTGATCCAGAAATTCTCGCATTGCAGCATTGTTAGAGCATGTATCATCTGCACCACCCCATTAAATGTTGTGTCACGTATACTTACAATAATGCAGTTTCTATAAAAAGGTTGTCTTCAAATTTAGACTCTCTGGGTGGGATGAGACTTTTGGCCCACTTTATGACCTCGCAATGTGCTCTGATGATAACACACCAATGACGTTCCTCTGAGTGACAAGGCGGGATTTAGACAATCCTGGGAACCATGGAAATACCCTCACAACTGTTTCCTAATGTTAGATTCGGCGACGAGCATTAAAGTAATAAAACATATATTTTTATTGTCATTACATATCTATCTTTTTATTTTCATTGTTTATTAAAGACACTCAGGCTTGTATTAGACATACAGTGCTTATTTATAATCTAAGGATTTGGCAGGCAGGAGTCCGCTACTAGTGGATTAAAGGGGGATTCTCTTCAGTCAATACTCTTTTGGATTCAGTCCAAAGCTTCGAGTTGGACTGTTGACCATCAAAAGGGTTGCGTGAAATGAAAGGGTTAGTTCACCCCGTTAATCAGTCTAAGGACATGGTTTGACATCAATACATGCATTAGGTTTCCCGGCAGTGCAATTTGAAATTGTATTCATCTTTTCCATTGTAATACTTCTCAATTGCTTGCCGGGTAGTGGAGACAGTGTAGAACAGGCAGTGTAGAACAGGCAGTGTAGAACAGACAGTGTAGAACAGGCAGTGTAAATCACGCGCAGTCCCAAGCTTGCATTTGCTTGGAGGTCAGTTGAATGGTAAAAGTTCAGCGCAGACGGGCTAGATCCAGAGTGTGAAAGCGCACACTAACGGAAGTGAATTCCCCGCAGAGGGCAACATCCTCCCCGAGTTTATGCTTGGTACATTGGGTGACACACGTACACACTCTCACCACTGATTTCTCAGCGGAGGCTTGTCTCTTCACACAGCTGATACGCCCACTGCTCAGTGAGCTAATTCCAGTAGGCCCGGTTCCACTCAGCCCATTGTTCTGTGGTCCAGGGTTAATCAGCGGGTGTGTGAGGACGAGTCCACCCTCCAGCCCCCGTCATCCATGCTCAGCCCTCTCACGTTTCCACGACGATTGGTGTCTTCATCTCTCAACAAAATGACATGAAAATATATGACGTGAAATAATATATTCAAATTTCACGTTAAATACACAAAACATTTTGGGGACATTTTTTGATAGACATTTCCTATTACTGGCTTTGTAGACAATGTGCCCATATTTTTCACATATCTCTTTAACCCCATATCTCTCTCACTCTCTCAGTCTCGACCCCTCCCACATCTCTCACTCTCTCTAACCCTCAATGGCTCTCAGTTCACCTTTCTCCTTCTGTGTTCCTTCCTGTCAGAGGCTTGACCGCATAAAACGGAGCTAGGGCCTTTCATCCTTTCATCTCTCTCTGTGGCTGTCTCACCGCTGTTTGTTTAAGGCTCTATGGATTGATCTCCGTCCCCGCAGAGTGCTAGTTGAGGTGTTCACTCGTCTTTCACCAGATACACTGCTGCCTCAGCCAGCCTGTCTATCGATCACACAGGAAGCCGCTGCAAATGAAAACTCACATTACACATTAACTGAAACTGTCTTAGACATACTGGAAAGCCAATATAGAGTGGGAAGGATCTATTACAGTACTGTACACATGGTAGTTAATGTTACTACGTCTGTTTAAAGCTGACCAATTGCAGTGCACATGAAGGGAGAAGTGTAGTTATACTGAACACTATCCAGTACACATGAAGTGAGAAGATTACTTATTTTGAACACTACCCGGTACACACGAAGTGAGACGAGTAGTTACACTGAACACTATCCAGTACACACGAAGTGAGACGAGTAGTTACACTGAACACTATCCAGTACACACGAAGTGAGACGAGTAGTTATACTGAACACTGTAAAAAGAAAATCCATTGTAGATGAATTAGAGTGAGGGGTCACGTTTGCATCCAATCCTTTAATCTGCAATCTCTCCTTTGGTCGGGTGAGTCAGTGTTCCGTAGTGCGAACCAGCCGGCCCTTTGAGATCCCAGACACAACAAATCCCTCTCCACCCCTCCCCCCCAGGTCGGTACCGAGTGGGACGCCAAGGAGCGGATGTTCCGGAACTTCGGCGGCCTGATGGGCCCCGCGGACGAGGCGGTGGGGATGCAGAGGTGGTCCAAGGGCCCCAACGTGACGGTCACCGTCGTCTGGGTGGACCCCACCAACGTCATCGCCGCCACCTACGACATCCTGATCGACGCCGGCGCCGAGTACACCCACTACAGGCCCCCTCTGAACCCGCCTCTGAGGCCTGGCGTCTGGGTGGTCCGGCTGCTGCACCACTGGGTCCCGGTGGCGGAGACCCGGTTCCTGATCACGCCGCAGGCCTACGTCAGACACCAGCCGATCAAACAAGGTGAGGGGGTCCGTGGGCGCCTTCAGCTCAGCTCGACGCACTGACCCGTTAGAAGAACCCGAGGCGGCGCGTCCACGGCCTTTCGTGCGAACGTCCGGTTCCACGCGGCAAACGCCGATGACGGGGTTAAGAGGCCCGTGGTGGATGGGAACAGACACACGCTGTTTACGAAATGCAGCCCAGCATGTAGCGTAACGACGTGAATAAAAGGAGTGCCGTCAGTCCTTTTACGGCATTGAAAAGCACTGGCCTAGAGTGCCACACTTTCACCTCCGTCGTATTAAACGAATCCACCGACGGAGAATTGGAGGGTAACAAAATGGAACAATTCAGGCTACCGGCCGTCCAGCAGCCTACCACTGGAGCCGTCGACTGAATGGGGTCAGCTCTAATACATACACAAACAAACGCCCCCAAAAAACATCACACGTTCCATTAGACCCCGCTGTGTTTTCGCCCTGCTCTTCCTAATCAACTCTCCGAGCCGCTGGAAGCCCCCGTAGTTTGTCACCAAGTCGCCCCCAATCAGTCTCCGTGTCCCTCATACTTGCTAAACAGAACGGTAAACACCTCCGCATCGCGCCGAGGAAACGCCACGGCGGAGTTCAATCAAACCCGTTGCATTAAGTAGAAGGGTCCAAGAGCCCCGTTGTTATTGTTCAGTAATCAGGCGCCATTGAAAGCCACCTGAGAGTGGAGACGCTAGCGCCCTGGCGGTGGCCCGTTCACGACGCGGCCCGTTTTATAATCGCTCTGAGACCCGTTTTAATTACGAAACGTGAATCAACAAAAGGCGTTTTAGCCGGGCTTTCCTCTTGCTGTGGGGTTTGGGGCAAGTTGTGAGAGAACGGTGAGAAGAATAAAATATTAATAGATTGAAGGTTTTTTTTATGTTTGTTCGCTTGTTGTTTTTGTTGACGTGAAAACAAAGTAGCACCGCAAATAACTGACTGCACTTCCTCTCAGGCCTCCATACTTTGGCATAGACAGAGTATTTAATTCACTCTCAAATGCTTTGAGTAGTAGACATTGGGGGTAAGTCTCTAACGATAAAATGTATACTAATGCAATCTGATACTGTTATCGAAATGTTATGTTTACACTGTGAGGCGATTATGATCTTAATTCAGATGTTGGATTTATACCAACATTGTTGTGAAATTCAGTACGCTTACAGTGAATATAGTGCCAAAGTCCACTAGATCCACTGCAGTGTGGTAACTATGGGAACCTGTTAAAGCTTTGGCCTTAAATGCACTCCAGGATCCATCCATTGCATCAGTGCCTGGACACAACCCTCTTGGGCTAGTTTCCCACGACCAGATTAAGTGCTAGTTTTGGACTAGGACACACTTTTCTGTGGAAAATCCTTGGATAATCCTGTGGCCGGTAAACCAGCCATTCATGTCCACCTCCTGTAGGATGTCTGTTACGGCCCGTAGTTCTGTGAGTTGTGCTGGCAAGAGGCTTGGCCCGGTCCAGCCTTGCCATCCATGATTAACAACGGTGACGCGGTCCAGTTGTTCTGGATGAACGCCGGCCAAGTAAAAAAGTTTCTGTAAATTGGTAGTTTGGCACCGGGCAGTGCCAAGCCTGGCAGGCTGAAGGGTGTGTGTCTGCGTCTGGGTTGCTATCCCGCAGACGGCACCGACACCGGCATAGAGAGCAGAGAGGCGGCGGGGACTGAGGGTACAACAGCTAGCGCCCGGCGACGTGGGCACAGAGGAATGTAGCGCAGCGTGACGGACCGGACAGGGTTTCAGGGCGCCTGCTCTGGTGTCTGGCCCCCTGGGGAGTCCAGTGGCATTATGGAGAGACTTCATCAAGGGGCGAGAGACACGTCGTCAGTGCATTATGGGAGAACCAGCAGGCAGCTAGCTAAGAGCCAATCCAAGGTCCAGCTATGGAGGGGGGGGGGGTTTTCACGGATGAGTGTCGATCCTGACCCCCCCCCCCCCTAATGCCACCCCAGATAAATCTGTAGGATGTAATTAACCGGCAATACTAAAGTTTGGGTCTCGTCAAATTAAATTGCAGTTTAATTCCACGCGATACAATCAAGTCTGAGTGGTTCCCCGCTGATTAGCCTGTCTGTGTGTCTCGCTGTTCACCAACACCGGCCAAGCCCCTCAGACCGGCCCAAAACAGCCATATTCCTACACTCATTTCTTCTTGGTTTCCGTTCTCTTTCTCCCCCCCCCCTGTAGAAGACACCTTGAAGCTCCACAACGGGCCCGCTACGCACAGCTACATGGAGCAGAGCTTCCACGGCCTGAACCCCGTCCTCAACGTCCCCGTGCGGCCGGACCAGGTGGAGCGGGCGAGGCGCGACGCCGCTCTGACCGGCGCCGCCCTGGAGCGCTGGATCGACGGCCTGGTGGGTTCGGCGTGGGAGGCCGCCGACGTCTGCTCGGCCTCCATGACCGGGGGCCCTGGGGCGGCCTGCCCCGTCATGCAGGCGTGCGCCAAGACCCCCTGGAGCTCCCTCAGCCCCGACCCCAAGTCCCAGCCGGGGCCGCCGCGCGCCGACGGACGCATAAGGTAGCGGAGGCCACGTCGGGCCGGACGGGTCCCCCGGTTGGAGTCGTTTCGCTTTTCGACCTCATTTTGGGGGGTTTCTTTCCCAAAAACAAGAGAGAGAGAGAAAAATAGAACGGTTTGTCGACGTAATGGATGATAAGAGAGGAAACGTCCTCTTTCTTTTTTTAAGGAAGGAAGGGTTGCTATAGAAAAGGGTTTCGGTGAGCGGTGCCAGTTTTCAGACTTCAAAGTTTATTCCTCTTTGGGGGTTTTTGCCGGCTTTGCAATTTTCTGCTTCCCGATGTATTTATTTTCATCTCATTTCTGAGTTCGCTGTGATTGATGTCCGCTGCGGAGACAAATGTTGCTTTGCCGAGCACCTAGCCGGGTTGCCTAGTCGGTTGAGGAACGAGTGATGCTGTCAGTCGGAAGTCATAGCGTTAGAGTGAAACAGGATGCCGGTTGTGGACCAAGTTCTGGGCGCTTATTCACAAGTGTTTCAGACTACGAGTGCTGAACTAAATTTAGCATTGTCTTTTAGATAACGTTATGATCTGGTTCCAGATCAGCGTTCTGAGGACTCGTCCTCTGAAGACTAGTCTGGACTATGGGTATAGAAGCAGACTAAACAGTAGACTCAGAGGCTGCTGGGAAGACAGCTTTGGAAAAAAGCCTCAACCTTTGTGCATGTCTGACAGTTACTACAGGACAGCACTTCTTATTGATTCAGTGCCTGAACAGGAGATAAGTGTGTGGGTGTGGCTGGACTATGGAGAGATAATAATGCAATAAGAAGTTGAAATGAATTGACAAATGAAAATTACAAACGATCCAACTTCTTTTGGCACTAATATCAGGACAGCTTGAAAGTATATCAGCTTAGGCTTTGCAACAAAAAAAAAACAATTTGTCTCCTATTTTGAATGATTTTGTTCATTTCGTTTTCAATGACACGTTTTGTTGCAAGTGTGAAAAGAAGAATGTCGCAAAAATTACTGTTGTGTGAATGCAAAGTGAGTCCACGAGTTGCTATTTATTTATACGTTTATATAAATACAGATATTTTTAGTCAGTGACTAAATGACTACAGCGCTGCTTTGGCAGCTCGATAAGTATTTTTTGTAAAGACAAACTGCCTTTATTTACAAAGGCCAATGCCCCAATGAACCTATGAAACTACTTTGGGCAAACTGACTTAATGCCTGCTGTTATGTCCGTGTTGTCCAGTCTCAATATCTCTCCTTGTCTTAGTTCATTCTTTGGCTGTTTTCTTCAGCACACAAAGATGCAGAAATGTCAGTTTCCTCCTGACAACCTCGTCATGCAGAGAAGTCAACTAAAAGACAGAGACACTCCTGAAAATGATCCAAAATGTGTGTTGGAGTCAGTGATGTTACATTTGCTGTTTGGTTCGGTGTCGGTACCAGGACGTTCGTGTTGTTCATGCTGTGGCATATAAAGTGAATAAATCTTGTATTGTTATCAAGGAACTGTGGGATTGGGCCCAGGCAACTGTCACTTTTTTCACTGGTTCTTCTAATACACACTAAGTAGTTTGTCAGGCAGAAAGACAATCTGTGTCAGTCTACCCAAGTTCAAACATTGCCTTTAGATCATCCCATGTCTACAGTTCAACCCTAATAACCCTGGGCTAACATGACCCAGTCCATTGTTTAGTTTAGAATAAATGATTCTAAAAATCTTAATTAACGGTCAGGTCGTGAGTCAACATCCTAATTGGATGTGCCTATCCTAATAGGTGTTGCTACTGTCACTCAACCTGTTGTTGCCTGAGTTATAAGGAAGGGCAATTTGGCCTGTTTTAGCGAAATCTACTGTAGCTACTTAACACGATATTAGCTAGCTTGATGCATATACTGTATACCCTGGCTTTCTTTATCTGGCAGTGCCAATGTCACGTTGAGACTAATACATCATTTATGAATACGGCCATTGTTCAAAAGTACAATTATCGTTCTAAAGAAGTGAATTAAATTATGTCACTGGCTGTGAAATTACTATTTTATTACAAAAGGATTAACATAAATAAAATGTACATAAATATTTTGTAATTCAAATATGTTTAAAACGTATTGTATGTAAATACTGATGTGGTGTGGAAAGATTATGAAGTGGAATGACATTATAAGAACTCGCTAGTTGACGCACAGAGTGATTTTAGGTAAGCAGCCTGTTTCATTGTTTTGGAAAATATGTAATGAGTACGTAAGAACTCCATTTTGGGAAAGCTTTTAATATTATTCTTAGCCTTTCAGAGAATATCATGCCAGATTGTTGTTCTCTCTGCTGGAATGTTGAGCAACTGTTGCACAAACCTCTCTGAACTCAACGTTTCCCGAAGTTATGGACTTGGAAAGTTTCAGGACAAACTTAATTGTTTCCTAGCGTTTCAGGGGTAAATTCTGTGCCTTAGCTATCTGTCTATACTCCTGTCTAGGGAACTCTTAAAACTTTCTGTCCAACTGTGAACATACAATTGTTATGGTTGTTTTGAATTTTTACAAAACGTGAAAGAAAAAAGAGTAATTGTGATTGGATGAGTCTGTAACACCAAAAAAAGATTTCCGCTGTTGTAAATGCCATGAGTTCTTGTCTTTCACTTTTCAATTCTTTTGTTGCTACATTTTTCTCGGACTGCTTTTTGAAATAAAAAGACATCGCTAAGAATCTTGTTGTATTTATTTACATTCATTTACATTTCAATGCACTGCTTTTTAACATGTCTTTAGTTATTTATGGAATCATTTTCATTCATTTTTAATTTTCTTATGGAATAAAATGTCATTCAAAACTCATGCATTTTTAGGTTAGCGGGTAATGTTCTCAAAGCAACTCTAGGAAACCAGAAACTTTCGTTTAAACTAATTTTAATGTGATCACATGGTGTTTCAAATGGAGATCAGCCTGAAGGAAGTTCTCCCAAGAAAAGACATGCATCCTTACTGACATGTAAAGTGATTTGGCACAGCGCCTGACCTCAACTTGTGGTAACCAATTAGAGGTAATATTTATGTAAAGATACAGAACAAAGCTTTTCAAGTGTTACTTAAAGCCACGTACTCAGTACAAAATGGAGGATGTAAGTACATGTAATCGATATCCAAAATAGATGACGTTAGGACATGTAATGGATATACAGTGGGGAGAACAAGTATTTCATACACTGACGATTTTGCAGGTTTTCCTACTTACAATACATGTGGAGGTCTGATAAGACAAAACTAGAGGTTTGTAGGTACTACTGGTTGGTAGGTGATCAAATACTTATGTCATGCAATAAAATGCAAATGAATTACTCAAAAATCATACAATGTGATTTACTGGATTTTTTGGGGGGATTCTGTCTCTCACAGTTGAAGTGTACCTATGATAAAAAATGACAGACCTCTACATGCTTTGTAAGTAGGAAAACCTGCAAAATTGGCAGTGTATCAAATACTTGTTCTCCCAACTGTACAAAACAGATGAACTGACCAATATGTTTACAAAAATATGTACCCATTTATCAATAGGGCATATAGATAGGCCTAACACAAATTATCCTCTTCATTGAATTAACAGATCTATAGTCTATAGAGTTATTTGAAGTCGTTTTCATAACTAAAAGGTGCACTCCAGAGTCGTTATATGATTTCAGCCAGCAGTTTTGAGGCAAAACCCGTGAGCAAAAACAGGTACAAAAAAATATGAAACATGACCGACTTCAAATTCAGGACAATGCATGTTAGAAACTGACGCGAGTGAGAAACATTTTTTTACTTGACAGCCTGGTCTATTGAGAACATTATTTGAGGAGTTGCCTGAAGGGTGAGATGAATAGGAGGTATATGACCAAAGCTATACTGAGGCAGGGACTCTTACTGAGACAAGTGGCTTTTATTGTGAACTCTGTGGGGTGAGTTTCTTGGTAGCCAGCGCAAACAACAGAAAATAAGTCACATTTCCTTTTCTCACAGACATGTCCTCTCTGACATCATCAGCAGACTCAACAACCATCATTTGCTATCCTCTAATCACCTTAGTCCACCACAGCCATGACCTTTAAAGCATCCAAAGACTCGGCCTCAGCTGGTTGACCGTGATACATTGCTTATTTGTTTTCCGCTCTTGATGCTCTTTCAGATTCTATGAAAAACGTCGCAGTGGTTTAACACATTTTTGGGGTTAATATTAAAACGACAGAAATGTGTTGCATGACTTATCCGTGGAACCTTCACTGAATTGATGAGCGCACCACCTGTACTGTTTCCTCCATGTTGCCACAACTCGTCCTCATCCCCCGGATGAGTTTAGGGAAAACAACACGGCCCCCTGCGGAGAAGGCTCCCGCAGCCGAAGCCTCAGAGGTCGGTTCACTGTCCGTCTCTGTAGAGGACGCTACCCGGTCCTTCTGACGGGTGAATGTTCATAAGCGGCATTCCCGAGTGGCGTCGACAGGCCTGGCGCAAACCGACTGGCCAGTGTTTTTGTGGACAATTTCAACCATTGGGCCCGTACCGAAGCGAACCAAAATCACTTGCTCAAATGACTGGTGTCCCGTTGCTCTGACCCCTCTCATGAGCAAATGCTCCGATAGGCCAATCAGAGATCACGTCTGCTCTGTGTTGCCCGCCTCACTGGACTGCAGTTTGCTCACCGCGATGACCGCTCCACCGATGATGCCATTGCATCTACACTACATACGGCTCTCTCCCACCTGGACAAAAAAGGAACACCTATGTGAGAATGGTGTTAGTAGACTACAGCTCAGCATTTAACACCGTAGTGCCCTCCAAGCTGGATCTGAAACACGGGCTTAAACAGCTCACTGTGCACATTAACCCTTGTGTCAGGAGCACAACCTCTCCCTCAGTACCAGACAGACCGAGGGGTTTGTGGTAGACAGAGAACAGAGCCCCATTACCATCAATGGAGCGCCGGTGGAGAGAGTCAGCCGTTTTAAGTTCCACGGTGTCGGAACTGCACCCAAGCCTTTCACCCGCTGTCGCACATGTGTTTATGGCGGAGGGGCCATAAAGTAAAGTGCCCAGTATCCTGGGAACTTTCTCAACGCCCCGAGGAGAACGTGAAACAAGCCTTGTACATTCGTCACCACGACCGGAAAACGCTTGTAGTTAGTACAGCCGCTGCAACCTGACGGGTGTCCTGGGAACCTGGGAAGCACCCGGAATAACCCACCATGAGGCCTCAGGGTTTGCCGGGGTGCAAGTGCACATTCCTGCCGGGGATGGGGGCCTGGGTCGTGGGCACGGTCCTCCCAGGAGGGGGCCTGGGTCGTGGACACGGTCCTCCCAGGAGGGGGCCTGGTTCGTGGGCACGGTCCTCCCAGGAGGGTGCCTGGTTCGTGGGCACGGTCCTCCCAGGAGGGGGCCTGGGTCGTGGGCACGGCCCTCCCAGGAGGCGCGGTTTGTGATTCATTGAATGCTGCTGGGCCTCTATCCATCCACACACACACACACACACACGCCGTCCCGGATCACAGAGACGCTACCGGCCCATTGATCTCACAGCGATCCCGCGACGTTCCAACTGTGCACTATAATTAGTCCGGAGGGACTTGAGGAGTGTGTGTGTGTGTGTCACATCTACCGTATTGTATTTGTAATCAGATTATGGACATCCTGATTTTTGCCTCAACGTAATTTTTTTTTTTTTACTATTTGTCAAAAGTCGCGAGAGATGTGACACACACAGGCTCTGTATGTTTTGTGTTACAAAATGTTATAGTATGTATGTAGGTATATATATATATATATATATATGGGTGTTTTTGTGTTGTGTGAATGTTTGTGTGTGGGTTTAGGAGTGTTCCTATTGCGTGTGGATGTGCAAGCGTGCACGGGCGAGTGAATTGTCACATTAAATGCGTTTTTTGGGGCGAGGGGTTGAATCACTGTAAATAATCCCCAATTGTATTCCTAGTCTCTGACATAAAACCAACACGTTGGTATAACCGATGTATTGCAAAACCAAACATACAAGGAAGCAACAATATTGTTCCTGAATTTCCCGAGGCGCACCACTTGACATCAACCATTTAAAAGGTGTTTTCCAATCAAGTTTAAAGAGTATAAACAAACAGAGATCTGAAGACACCCAACACTGTGTAGCCCTCCAGGTAGTAGCAGGTAAACAGGCTGCTGCTGTGTGCTAGCCTTCATTTCTATTCTGAATGAAAATCAAATGACTATGAATGCAGGAAAGCTTCACTGTAATAAATGCTAACTTCATCAACTGCTCAATCATTGTTATTATATGAGTTAAGTGGACTAGAAATTTGTGTTTACCCTTGGTAAAAATGTCTAAGAATTGTTTTTTAAAAAGCTTGTTTGTCAGTTTCATTTTCCTATTCAACCAAGTTGTTTAAAGAGAAGCATATTTTTCTTAGTTTTTACCTTATTAAGGTTATATTTCAGACAGCAATCAGTAAAGAAGAAAAAAAGAAAAAAGGAAGGAAGGAAGGAAGCAATGAAGGAATGGATTTACGTTAAAGTGTAACTTTACAAAGCTGTCATCATCAACCAAATCAATCTTACTGTTGATATGTTCCACACCAACACCCGTTGGTGACCTCAAGAAAGCAAATTGGCTCGGAAGAAATAATCGTCAAACCAAATGTACAAGTACTTTGTTGCCCTGAAAATAGTGGATTATGTAAGTATTCGTTATTAAGTGTTCATTTGAAAACAGTGAACAAAACAATATTCAAATAAACACATCACACAAAATCTATAACTTACGCTCGTGGGAATTGTATGATTTCAAATGCAAACTTTTGAAGTATGAAGCCAATTAGCCAAATATAGGAATAATGTGGGACTCCTACATTTGTGAACATACCAATCCTGATCTCCTACTCAGGTTGTCTGTATTTTATTACACACACGCGATACAGTACGCAAGAATAACTTACTAAAATGTTTACAAAATGTGAAAGAAAAAGGGCAAGCAATATGATGAATCTGTAAAGAAATTATGTCTATATCTTAAACACACAAAACATTGTTTTATCATTTATTCATTTAAGTATAAAATGGCTATATGGTAGGTCTATGGGTAGACACAGAATAGTTATTTTGACACAATGCGAAAATTATTATTCTGAATTTCCCATGATAACAAATTAATATAACAGAATAATTATTAGTATAAGCTAACTATTTATTCTTGTATTTTATCACTTATAGCTAAGCTTATCGTGTGTTCAGCTAAACAGTGAAACAGTGTTTTGGTTTGAATGTAAAATGCGTTTAATATGTGTTATGGTTCATCATGTGGTAGGACATTGATTTCCGTTATAAAAAACGTTGTTAGCGATAAATCCTAAAGATCTCAATGGAACACATGTAAAATAGTATCAGCAAGAGACACAAGCATTCTGTTGAAATTATTTGAAGTTTGTCAGAATTTATCTAAAATATATTGAACAGATTAAAGATTAAGAAAAACAATACAAAATGTAAAGAATTTGTAAAATGCAATGCTAGATCTTTAGAAAGTAATTATTTGGTCATTATTATTATGTGTGATCAAAGGAGTTTCTTAAGAAAAGTATACCCCATTTTAATTTCATACACTATAACTTCCTTGTTACACCATGTAAAACGTTAAGGCACTAATACAACAAATTGTAAAAGAAATCTTAAAGACCACATACATTTTGGGAAATCTAAGAGTCAGTATAACACAACTCAATATTTTCACGTTTTTTTCAGACAAATATCAACTTCCCATATAAGGGGTTCTGTGTCGGATTGGTCAATGAATAGATGACATTCAAACGCTCCATCCAGCAGATCATCTCACATTGTTCTAATCCACCTTCTTAATCAGAAAAAAAAGTATGAGGCTAATTTACTTTGAAAGTGCATAACTTTAGGATTACAAAAATACATGCAAACAAACAACTTCAATAATTCTGATGTTATACTTTTTTTTTATGTTATTCATGCTTACGTTTGAAATACCACCCAATTCCGTAGTGCGTATGGCTCTCTTCTTGACCAGATCCAAATCGGCACACACATGCCAGCATATTGCAAAATAGAGGGATAGGGAGGTGTTAAGTGCTAAAGACTTCTCATCCCATTGATCAAGCAGAGGAAAACATACTGGAAATGAATAATCAGATTATAAACACCCCAGGGCCTGTGTCAGTCTTTCTTTTGCCCTACTGTGGGCTTCAGCGCCAAGCCAATAACTCCAGCCAGGCAGAAGAGAACATGGCGATGTTAACATAGCGGCGAGCTAGACAGGCCACTAAATATTTCAGTGATATCTCAGTGTGCTGCAATGTAACTCAGCGAGTGAAGCGCTAAGCTAGCTGCTAGCTGTTAGTTTCGGTTGAGTGGGCTAGCAAGGCACCGCGAGGAATGTGTGGTGTCCCGAGAAGAGGAGTTGAAAGACGACGTTGGTGGGGAAGGCCGGCGTCTCGGTAACAGGGAAATACCATTAGGGCTAGCCTCCCTAGCGCACGCCGGCGGAAGGCCATCGCAATGATACGAGAAGACAGCGTCGGGGGGGGGGGATTGTCTCGCCACACCTGCCGGAAACAAGGTGCGTGATGGGGTGGCTGGGAAACCAAGGGACACCGCGGAAGCCTTTATGCTTTCACAAAGTGCATGTCAGAGACATGGCCGGGGATGTAGCCTGTCAAGGCTAGGGGAAGTCATTGCCCCCCTGAGGTTTCTCCAGGTGAAGATCTGCACTGTGATGTCCACAAATGTCCGCCATTTAGCGCCAACCCTGCTGACAGCTACTTCAAAGAAGAGGCCCTACTTCCGCCACCAATTATTGGGTCGTGTGTGTGATTGCCTCAGCCGTCTTAGCGAAATGTATTAAGTCGCCGTGGATAATAGCATCTACTGGATGAATGAAATGTGAACAATATCAACCGAGAGGCTACACGCTTGCTTTTTAATTTTTTTATCTACACACGTTTGTTTTGGTTTTTTCCTCGGGCCCTCGCTGTGGGAGGATCTAAACCCTGCCACTGAGACAACGGAGCCAGGCGGGGCCCTCAACACCATTCAAATGGCTTCGTGATGAACACGGAATAACATTCCAACGCATGCATTACTGGAGCGGGGGAGGGGGGGAGAGGGGGAGAGTGGGAGAGGGGAGCCGATGCCAACCAACACTTCGATATCAATACTCGGGCAAATAAGTCACCGCCTGTAATGATCTTCTGTCAGGGAGCGGTCAAACAGCAGAGAGAGAGAGAGACAGGGAGGGAGGGAGGGAGACTTATTGGGAGACCGAAGGACAGAGGGGGGGGGGGGGGGGGTGACTTACGTCTTGTCTATGTTGGGATCATTAACCGGGGCAGGAGAGGGTTTGCACAGTACAGCACCATTGAACGTTATAGGCCAGCAGCGTGTCACATACCACCAACCACACACACACACACACACACACACATAGACATACATAAACACACGCACCTGCATGACACTCTCACCCACGGGCACCTACAGATTTATCATTCTGACTGAACAGATTACGTTCCATAATAAAAATGGAGTCATGCATTATCTCCGCTCTGGTCTGAGAGGGGAGGGTTTCTACCTGGACTGAATATCAATGGTGAAAGTTCTAAATGGTGCGACGTTTCCCCATGCAGTGCGATGTTTCTTATGCAGTGCAGTGTTCCCTATCCAGTGGGATGTTTCTTATGGAGTCCAGTGGTCCCTATGCAGGGCCGTGTTATTTATGCAGTGTTGTGTTTCCTGTGCTGAGTTTTCTATGCAGTGCGATGTTTCTTATGCAGTGCAGTGTTCCCTAACCAGTGCAATGTTTCTTATGCAATGTAGTGTTCCCTAGGCAGTGTAGTGTTCCCTATGCAGTGCGGTGTTCCCTGTGCTGAACAAGTGCACTAATTAGGGAGTAGGGGTCGACTGGGGTTCAGCCAACACATGACATGGCTCCTTTCTAGGTGGTATACACTCTCTTAAATATTGATGGTAACGATGCATTTGGAAAAAATAGTATGGCCTAGTATGGTATGAGTTTGGTCTAGTGTGTTATGAGTATACCCACTCTTCAAGAAAATCATTGTGTTGTCCCAGTTTATAAGGAATCGGTTGTACAGAACAGATTTTCAATTCCTATCACCTGCATGCTCAAGTAAAGTTGCACAGCGGAGGAAAGACAAAAGCATAAAGAGAGAATAAGATAGGGAACGAGAGAGAGAGAGAGAGAGAGAGAGAGCGAATGACAGAGCGAGAGAGACACCAGAACGCTAAAAACAACAGCGTGTCTCCCTGACGGATGGGACGGGGGAGACTGACCAGCCATGCGAGGAGCCCATTCTCCCCTGAACAACCCTTCACAGCCCTGACGCAGAGAGACCGAGAGGACGGAGGGAGAGGGGGAGGTCGAGGGGAAGGAGAGCTTGGGTAGAGAGAGAGAAGCCTTCACAGGCCTATAGGATAAGCATCAGCGCACAAGTAGCCTTGTTTACACCTGGTACCAACATGCAATCTTGTCCACATGCCGTGTTGAGACAGGTGTAGACCGTCAAAAGAAACAGTAGGATCCGCGTATCGGGTTACAAGATCAATTTAACAAGATCAGAAGGACGAAGGTTGAAACAGGGCAACAGTTGTATAAACATTTGTGTGTGCATCTAATACTGGGTGTGTTCCGGTCCACTTCCTCTGCTAATGCGTGTTAACAGGGACGTTTAAACGAGGTTTAGAAATGTGGCCTCAGTGAAAGTGTGGGAAACAGAAGAACACATATTTGGGGAGGTATAAACAGGGCCAGAAAGAAAGAAATTAGGACAGAGGGGAGGAGAGAAGAGCGGAGGAAAGAGGAGGGGAGGGAAGAGGTCAGAGGGGGGGAGAAAAGAGGAGAGTACGGCAGAGAGGTGCCGGGGGAGGGGAGGAGGACAGAGGGTAGGAGGGAAATGGGGAAGAAGAAAGAGAGGAGGGGGAGTAGGAAAGAGACGAGGCAGAGAACGGCTTTGAGGATGAATGTGGAAGGCTGGAGGAGGAGAGGGGTTCATGGGGGGGGGGAGAAAAGGGCAGTTAGCAGACTTCCTCTATTATTTATACAGGAATCAATAGAACAACAACACAGCAACAAAGTAGAGGTAAGGAAAGAGGGGTAGTAAAAGGGAACGAGAGACTACGCACTGGGAGGAAAGGTGATGTTGTAGCTGCATTGTGTCATGCTGTACTCTCACTTTGATGACAAGGACGGCAGGATACACCCACATGCCCTTGTCATGGCAACACCGTAGCCAGGGCCAGCCCGCCACTTAGGGCCCCTGACGGATAGGGGGCCCCTGACCAAGACAATATCTAGAATTGCTGATGTATTTAAATTTGGATTGAATTGCATCAACGGAGGGGCATTGTGGCGCAAGGAACTTTAAACCGGGTCAACAGTGACGCTGTGAGCAGGTGCGGTCCATAGAACAATTCATCCGAGACAGAATCCAAATCCCACCAATCGTCTTGAGGTCTTTTTTGCACTACAATGTGTTTTCATTCTGTTGCGTAAACTTGGGGAAATTGCTCTCGAGATGCTTTCTTCCAAGGCAGGTTTGTCATTGTTTCAAAGGAGCCACACAGAGGGAATCCATTGGGAAGAGAAGTCAGAGTTTGTCAAGTGCAGCTCTCGGCAAGAAAACAACTGATTGTGGAAAAAAAGGGATGCTTAAAACAAAGTGAAAGTGGTGCCAATGAATTAAACATCGCCAAATGCGACCGTCAAAAAAAAATAAAGCAGTGCTCAGAGGAACCCTCGCTTTGGGATAACAGGTAGCAAAACAGGACTCCAACTGAGCAAATGCGCGAATGACACGTTTCTGTTTCCAGTCGGTAGCATAAAAACACATCAGACAAGTGTTGCTTCTCCCCGCGCAAGCAGTGGTGTTCAGCACATCTAGTGGGGACTGCTGAACAATTATAACAAAATGTAATAATAGTACCTCATTTAAAAAAAAACGACCCCATGCACCTCTGGGTGTTAAGGTGAACTTGTGAACTTGGTAGAACTGGCTTTTAAATCCACTAATAAATACTAGGGAAAAACACATCTCCAGAGGGAAATGCACTGTAAAATTCAGTTTTTCTAGGAGATTATAGATGTTTTTATATTCCCTTTTTATAGCTAATTATGGAGGATGAAGGAAACAGCAAGTGTACATGCAAGTTATGCAAAATGCATTTTTTCTCTACTGTGCTTCTTCCCCAAAGCCACATGTCCCCAACACGTTGACTCACCAGTCATGTTCCCTACACGTTGACTCACCAGTCATGTCCCCTACACGTGGACTCACCAGTCATGTCCCCTACACGTGGACTCACCAGTCATGTCCCCTACACGTGGACTCACCTGTCATGTCCCCTACACGTGGACTCACCAGTCATGTCCCCTACACGTGGACTCACCAGTCATGTCTCCTCCATGTTGCCAGCGGTAACCACTTTGTAACGTTTCCCTCAAGAGATGTCAAAGTCTCCGAGATAACGCCCTAAACCCCCAAAGAGTCACCAATTAGGTCAGCTTAGAACCCTTTCCTACACTCCCAGTCTGTCCACGAACCCCCCAGAACTTTGAACCCTGAGCCATAAAAAGGACTGACTCACCTTGATTCTTCAGAGCTTTTTCCCCCTCCGGGGTCTGTTCCAGTCCCCTTGTCCGTTCTGGGCCGTGAGCCCTAATCACAGTGAGGGGAGTGGCTGTGGGCTAGACGGTGGCTGGGAGGTGGATCTCTGAAATGTCATGAAGATTGATGGTGTGTGGTGTAAAGTGTGGTGACATTACTGCCTTTTCTCTGCCCGTTCTTAATTCAGCCTCGTCTAAGCTTTGCGCTGACATTTCAGTGTGTTTATGTGAGACTTTGTAGTGGCGTTCCAGATGACACACTTCTCCCCTATGTGGTGCACCACTGGTAAAGTAGGTTGTGTCGAAGAAGTACACTTTTCAGGGGGAATATGGTGACATTTGGGAGGTAGCCAGTAGCTAAAATGTCACTGAAGGAATTATTACATTGAAACTAGTGGTGCTTGGAGTGGAAGAGAGCATGGAGGAGGAGGAGTTGTGGGCATCCAGGTAGAGAGATTGAAACCTTAAAGGCCTTCATCATCCAGGTGGAGAGACTGAAGACCTAAAGACATCGATCACCCAGATAGAGAGACTGGAAACTTAAAGGCCTTCATCATCCAGAAGAGACTGAAAACTTAAAGGCCTTCATCATCCAGAGGAGACTGAAAACTTAAAGGCCTTCATCATCCAGAGGAGACTGAAGACTTAAAGGCCTTTATCATTCAGGAGAGACTAAAGACTTAATGGCCTTCATCATCCAGGAGAGACTGAAGACATAAAGGCCTTTATCCTCCAGGAGAGACTGGAGACATAAAGGCCTTTATCATTCAGGAGAGACTGAAGGCTTAAAGGTCTTCATCATTCAGGAGAGGCTGAAGACTTAAAGGCCTTTATCATTCAGGAGAGACTGGAGACATAAAGGCCTTTATCATTCAGGAGAGACTGAAGGCTTAAAGGTCTTCATCATTCAGGAGAGGCTGAAGACTTAAAGGCCTTTATCATTCAGGAGAGACTGGAGACATAAAGGCATTTATCATTCAGGAGAGACTGGAGACATAAAGGCCTTTATCATTCAGGAGAGACTGAAGGCTTAAAGGTCTTCATCATTCAGGAGAGGCTGAAGACTTAAAGGCCTTTATCATTCAGGAGAGACTGGAGACATAAAGGCATTTATCATTCAGGAGAGACTGAAGGCTTAAAGGTCTTCATCATTAATGAGAGGCTGAAGACTTAAAGGCCTTTATCATTCAGGAGAGACTGGAGACATAAAGGCCTTTATCATTCAGGAGAGACTGAAGGCTTAAAGGTCTTCATCATTCAGGAGAGGCTAAAGACTTAAAGGCCTTTATCATTCAGGAGAGACTGGAGACATAAAGGCATTTATCATTCAGGAGAGACTGAAGGCTTAAAGGTCTTCATCATTAATGAGAGGCTGAAGACTTAAAGGCCTTTATCATTCAGGAGAGACTGAAAACATCTGCATGGAGGAGTTGGAAATATTTTCTCCCAGTTTATGTAAGAGACTGGTACACAGTTATAGGAAACATCTTATTGATGTTATTTCAGCCAAAGACGGCAATACCAGCCAATAAGGCACAGGGTGTCCTAACGTTTACCACTGCAGGAAATGGCATCTTTAAATAATTATATCATATTTAAAATGTAATTGCTATTGGTTAAAATGTATTTATATATATTCTTTGAAAGAAGATCAAATATTGATATGTCCATATTTCTTAAAACAAAACTAAATATTTCATGGGGGGGTCCTAATTCTTTCACATGACTGTAGTTAAAGAAATTGAAGACTTACCAGCCTTCATTATCAGTCCTCTCTTCTCTGAAATCAGTTATTTTCCTTTTGTATTCCACTTTTTTTCCCCTTCATTGGGTTTTTGCTGCCATCAGTTACATGCCCAGTTTGGTATTCTATTCTCTCTTCAGAATAGATCTATCTATCAGTTTCCTTTCATCTATCTCCTCTCCCTCTTCTTTATCCTCTGTTTTCCTATTTCGTCTCCTTTTCCTATTTCAATCTGGTTGAAGTGATACCATCACCAGAATATTCCAATGAAGTGACAAGGAAGTAATAGATGTGACAGACACAATGTGTGATGTATGTTATGGATGTACCCAAATGAGAGTAGTGACATGTGGGGAAACGTACACTGAATTAATTGAAGGTGTGTGTTTGTACATGTGTGACTGCATGCATTTGCTTTATGTCATCACATAAAGCATACCACATTTCTATATGCAGAGACTTCCCTCTTGACAGCATGTGACTCAAGGGCTTTATTTTCTGATTTTAAAAGACATGAAGAAGGATGTGGGTCACCAACGACAGAGGACAGAACATCCTGTAGCGCATTTGCTAATGTACACATTGTGTCTTCTCACATCCTGTAGCGCGTTCACTAATGTACACATTGTGTCTTCTCACATCCTGTAGCGCGTTCACTAATGTACACATTGTGTCTTCTCACATCCTGTAGCGCGTTCACTAATGTACACATTGTGTCTTCTCACATCCTGTAGCATGTTCACTAATGTACACATTGTGTCTTCTCACATCCTGTAGCGTGTTCACTAATGTACACATTGTGTCTTCTCACATCCTGTACAATATTCATTCATTTACACATGGTGTTTTGTCATATCCTGTACCACATTCAATAATGTACACATTTTATATCAGTCAACATTCAATTGACAATCAATTAGAACGTGGTAAAATAACCGACTAAAATTGACAGATAAAGCAACACCTCATAGCACAACAAGTCGTTATTTTTTACAAATTGTTTTCTCCCATGGGCCCCAGAAAGAGTGCTTCGTCACAACGAGCTAATGGCAGTCCAAATAAACAAAACCAATTTCAAAGAGAGAAAAACTGCTACATTTGTAATTCTGTTTCTGATGAAGTGGAAAGACATCGGCTCTGTGGGGGCGTGGCCTGGGGTTGTTGTCTCACGCCAGTCATTTCCTTTGATATTACTGACTGATGTCTCCTTCCGCATTAACTCACCGATATCAAAGGGAATGACTGGCACAGATGAGATGGGAACATTCAGGGAGGCCTGGCAGGTAACGAAGGGCCGATACATTTTCTATTCCCACAATCGCCCTATCCTCGCTGTAGCCACAACCCTAATATTCTCTCTGAAGCCCAACCTCTGACAGGTTCCCCGCGGCCCTGACACTACCTCCCCCCCCGACCAGAGAGCCCCAGAGACAGGGACGCGACTGACAGAGAGGGATGGACGCGTTCAGCGAGCCCTGCAGGTAACGAAGGACTGATAAGTCTCTATTCCCACGACCCAGGTTAATTGCTCTGTGGCAGATAAAAGGTAATACATCGTCAGTGGGGGGGGGGGGGGGGGGGGGGGGGGGGGGGG
>JACXGK010001103.1:12257-33793 GCA_016801125.1 Novumbra hubbsi | reverse complement strand
CACAGACAGCTAGGACAGAAACAAATATGTTCCTCAGAAACATATACGCGTACACACTTATGTGCTTATAATATTTGATTCAGTGAGCAGCCATTCAAATGATTAGGAACGTGCAAGACTCCATCTCATACACGATGGAAGTGAGCCTGGATACACCCTAAGTAGACATCCTTAGAAATAGCATCCCAAAACATTTATGTCCAAACTCATCAAACCAAGTAGACTTTACATAATAACAACGACAGTTATTTTTCTTGACAATTTTCTGCTTTCATCAAAGTCCCATTGAAAGGCACCAATATAAACAGGATTAAAGAGGAGGTCCTTCTCCAGGCAAACAATGTAAATAAGGCTGTTTGTTGTCTGAGCCCATGTACAGTAATCCACAGGATTTCTTCTTCTGGCACTGCCAGGATCTCAGGATGCCACACGGTGCCGATCCAGACCCTGGTGCTGTGAACCTCTGCAGTGTAATGCCTCTTGCTACCTGATATTCAATAATGAACTAGGAATTTTTAAGCCTTTATAATCCACATCGTTTTAAATCTTGTGCTTGGATTCATGCATGAAAATGTTAGGAGCCTACGTTCTAAAATGAAAACTATTAAGACTCGAGCCAATCGAGCCAATCCTGAAACGTTTAATCACGTCGGATATTTCGGATGAACGGATACTGCCTTGGTTCTGAAGTCAGTCTTCGTCGTTAGAATGTGTTCAGAGCTGACTGAATGGAACGCGATGGTGAAGCAGAGGATCTCTCCGTTTCCATGTTGAAATCCATCTCCATTTCCAAACAATTCAATTAACTCGCATTGGTCCCTCACCTGGGAACTAATTGGCCTGCATCACAATTTTTTTTAGAACCTATGTCTATAACCTATGCAGTTTTCATCCTGACTGGATAACCAAGGCCTCTGGCAGAGTAAGGGGTGTTAGGAATGACCTTGGTATGACCCGTAGGATAACAAAGCTTGCCGAGGCGTACTTAACGAGCCAACAAAGTTGACCCTGACCGACACACCAGTGAAGTGTGCTGCTAGCGCAGACTAAAGAGGTAGTCAGACTAACAGGTCTGTGAGAGCCGGAATTCTTACTGGTTGGTAGGTAATCAAATACTTATGTCATGCAAATGAATGACTTAAAGACTGCAGCAACGAAACAAAAACAATCTGCGAAGTACAAGCAAATGCACCCAACGACCAAAACCAACACCGCCCGAGCAAACAGGCCGTTTTTCAAGATGTCAAACCTCTAAAGGTTCTTCGCCGACCAAGTCAATCTCCACGGTTTAAATCCATTTGACAAAGTCATTCATTTACTGAAGATGCGGCTTCAGGCAATAACTGAAGATGGCTGCAATACAGACCTATCAGTAACTGCAGAGAGTATCTGCGGGGAAATTATTTGCGACAGCTTACATTTTCACTAGTTCACACTATAAAATGTTTTATATCTGTTGCAAATCTTGCTCCGAGATTCGTTCCAAGAAATAAAACTATTGTTGTGTACAAACAGTTCTATGGATTGGTGATATGGGCCTCTCGGTATGTACAAATGGTCTTCTGTGTTGGTACACGTCACTCTAGCACTCTTTACTGTTAAATGAACAAAATACAGCCAATCATGAACCTACTTGTTATTCGCTGTGCATGTAACCATTGTTACAGACACAAAGACATAACCAACTCACCACGGGTTGCCATTCACCCCGCTGTATCAATGCAGCACAGCCTAATCACTACCAGTCAAATGAGCGTTGCCGTTGGCGCCGGCATCTGGCAACCCCCGGCCGGTGGTTACCCCGTGTGACTCCCGCGATCAATCTGGCGCAAGGCCGGCCACTTCAGCCAGACCTCCCGCAGACGGGAACCGAGCCAGACTACCTCTTTCCGAGCCCGTGGCACACGAAAAGAACATACACGAACCCCGCAAAAAACAGGCGAACGGGCCCTGCGACGTCTTGTAAACCTCATGTAAAGAGTGTATTACAGAAAGAACGCCGCCCTCTTTCACAGACCCGGCCCCAGGCACCGTTGGACGGTAACAGCGTGGCGTAGCGGAGAGGACGTTTAGCGAGTACGCGCTGAGGTGAAAGACGTGACCTCTGCCCCTGGACACGCTGTGAGCTTCAGTCGAATTAAAGGGTGAGGCAGGAGCGCGGACGACCAGATCCCTCCCTCTACTTCATGGCATCGGAGGTTCTGGAGATGATTCAAGGGGTTTAAAGGGAAGGGGGGGGGGTTGTGCTTTCAGGATGTGGGCATTAGAAAAACGAGCGACACGGAATAAATACCAACTCCACTGACAGACAGACTCATCTATTGTTCTTCACTTGAGACAGCAGGGTTGTTTGGAGTGATCTGAGTGGAGTGACGTCCTCCGTGTCTCCGCGCTGCTCCCCCTCTCTCTCCCCATCCCCTGACGTCGCCCCAAGCCGCTTAGTACAGCTGTGTAAGTCCTATAGAGGACACCGCCCAAGGGAGTGGGTTTGTGTGTGTGTGTGTGTCTGTGCTTGTGCATGAGTGCGCAACTATGCGTGTGACTGCAGTGTGTGTGAGACTGAATGTGTCCATGGTTGTGTGTGTGTGTGTGTTTGTGTGCAGTCTCTGTGTTCAACTGTCTATGTGCGTGAGCAATACACAACTAAGCCCCCTGTCACCAAGGTAGAGTCCTGTTGTTAAAACCCACACAGCACCTGTACATTTAAATGCTGTATCTGTAGATAATGTGGGGCCATGTGGGAACTAGTCCCTGAAGACCTGTGGTCAAAAGAGCTCCCTATTCCCTATGTAGGGCACATATTTGGGATAAAAGGTAGTGCTCTAAAGGGAATGGGGTGGTATTAGGGATGAAGTAATGGAAGTCTACCTGGATCAGGAGAAGCAAACTCCTGCACCGATAACTGAAGAAATCCAGTCCAAGGAACACAACCCGCCTCCTCTCATATCACTTCTCAAACACTGTTCCTCACTCGAACATCACCTCCCCAAACACCCAGCCTCATTCTAATACCTCCATCTTAAACAACGTTCCTCACTGTAATACCTCCTCCCCAAACAACCAGCCTCACTAATACCTCCTCCCCAAACACCCAGCCTCACTCTAATGCCTCCTTTCCAACACTGTTACTCACTCTTATACCTCCTCCCCAAACACCACACATTGAGGGCAACAGTTTAGACACTGGTCCAGTAACTGAAGCATAAATATTTATGAATGTGGACAGTATATCACAGGCGTAGGGGAATTTATGCACAGACAATGTACACATGAGGAAACCCAGGGATGTATGTTTACATTATGCAATTACACAGGCTTGCAGATGAATACACACACATTGTAACACACAACCATTCCCACATTACCACCAGTGTCGCCTCCAGGTCAATTATTTTTGAAATAATCGACCACCTCCGAAAGTCATTACATTAGAATCAGAGGCGAGAAGACAGACAGGGGGCAGCTAGTCAGACAGGTGGAACAACACCTGGCTGAGTCACATGGTCAACCAGAGGCACTAGCTTGTATAGCGGGAGGAGATGGAGCTTCACACTTAAGTAAAGATTGGCTGATTGTCTGTCACAGGCCTGAATGCTTTTAGCCACAAACTATTCCTGGGGGTATCCTCTCCCGCAACCCAATTCTCAAAACTCTCCCCTTAACCTCCCCCCTCTCTCCCAATACCCCCCCCCCTCCCCCCTGGAGTCAGTGGGCAGAAGGAAAAGAGGGGAGACGTGTGATTGGGCAGGATGAGAGTGGGAATTGGATTCTCTGACATCGGGGCTAATGGAGCCATCTCCTCCGTGGCCGGCCCCAGCCGGCCCAGGTTTAATTAGCCACTAATCAAATCAATATGAGGCCTTTCTGTTTGACGATCTGTCTGACCACCAACCGGATCCCACTGAGCCAAATCATTTGAAGGATATCTTTTCCACGTCCTTTCGGTCAGAATGACATCCCTTCACTGTCCTTTGCCCGCCGGGTGAGGCTTCGGGATGGGATTGTGCGGGTTCCATCTGAACCATAGCGGTTCTAACGTGAGAATGTAGCCTTTCTGCCAGACAGCCGACCAGAGACACAAAACGGTTATCTTGATTGAATCATAAGGGTCTTTGTAGGAATCGTGGCAACGGGTGACCTTTGAGCTCTCTGAGCTGCATGTTCATTGGTCTATTGCATAAGGCAATGGACTGGGAAGATCTCAATTCTATCTCAGGCATCAGTCTAAATCAGGATCCTGTGACCTTTGACCCAACAAAAACGGGAACAATTTGAAAGTTAAAGGTAGTTTGCCCACTGAATGTAGTGATAGTGTGTCTGTGTTTGTGAGCTCTAGGGTTTGTGTACTCATGGTGTGCAGATGTTCCCACAAGAACGGTAAACCTGACAATTTGGTCCCCAAGGTTTTTTAAAATATGAATTCCGGGTTGGGGTTACTTTTAGGTCATGGGGTCAGGTTTAGGGTTACGCATTAAGGCTAGATTTAGTTTATACATGAAGGTTAGGTTATTGACATTACGGTGTAAAAGATAGGTTCTCAGGTCACCACAAGGATAGAGACAAATGTGTGTGTGCGTGAGTGTGTGTGTGCAAGTGCTCTTTCAGAACTATGATCTGGTAACCAGAGGACATGGGATGCCATTAAGTTGTTCTGAGGAAATACATATCATCAGACAAAAGGGCCGTTTGGAGCTGGAGTCGGACATGGCAAGTGCAGTGTGTTTCTCTGTAGCACACACACAGGTGGGCCGAGACCCGTTTGTCTGCCACACGACCCAGCCAGGTTAAGTGGGTGCCTGGCAGGAGGCAGGATATGGAGACTTCCGCGGGAGAGGGCGTCGCCGCTCGAGTGCCGTGGGGGGGGGCTGTCAACAACACACTGCTCTACTCCCCCTCCCCTGAGGTGCTCCAGCTGGGCTTGGCTACGTGACTCCCCCCGTCCCTTGCGGAGCCCCAGGGCCCTTCCTCGTCTCCTGCAGCTGCTGTCCCCACGACACACGGGTCTCCGGTCCAGAACACACTCCTCTTCTTCCCTCCTTCCTCCATCCCTTCACA
The DNA here is from genome assembly GCA_016801125.1 of Novumbra hubbsi. Lineage (NCBI taxonomy): Eukaryota > Metazoa > Chordata > Actinopteri > Esociformes > Umbridae > Novumbra > Novumbra hubbsi. Next base: position 28,738 of record JACXGK010001103.1, on the reverse strand, counting down.
TCATCTCACTACAGTCTCAGTTCATGACCAACATCTCACTACAGTCTCAGTTCATGACCAACATCTCACTACAGTCTCAGTTCATGACCAACATCTCACTACAGTCTCAGTTCATGACCAACATCTCACCACTGTCTTAGATGACCAACATCCCACCTCAGTCTCAGATGACCAACATCTCACCACTGTCTCAGATGACAAACATCTCACCTCAGTCTCAGATGACCAACATCTCACCTCAGTCTCAGATGACCAACGTCACACCTCAGTCTCAGATGACCAACGTCTCACCTCAGTCTCAGATGATCAACATCTCACCTCAGTCTCAGATGACCAACATCTCACCTCAGTCTCAGATGACCAACATCTCACCTCAGTCTCAGATGACCAACGTCTCACCTCAGTCTCAGATGATCAACATCTCACCTCAGTCTCAGATGACCAACATATTACTCTCTACATCAGCAACACACTCTCCTCTCACTGCTGCATGGACACTGTAGAAAATGCAGAATCTGTACAGAGCGTTTCAATATTACAATCCAACTCCCTCCGATACACCTTGAGTTTGGCATTGAAAATGTTGGTTTTTTTTACCGATCGATGGTGGAAACAAGCCCAGGGCAGAATCTCCTAAAACTGAAAAAAGGCGAGAAAGCTTGAAAACAGCAAACCTTTATGGTAGGCCCAATAACTTGTCCACAGAAACACTGTTCAGCAGGAAGCAACAGCTAGTTAGATATAACCGTTAATCAAGTGTACATTAAAGTGGAGGTAATTATTTCAACCCCAATTGTGAAATGTATTGTTAATCATGTGACGTGTTGTGCGTCCCTCGTTGTTTTAACACCGCATTAATTGACCCGTTTACTGCGGTACCTCCCATCAACTTCCTCTAATAACAGCCGCTCTACTGCACTGGAGGTTGTACAGCAGAATTTGCATTATGACATCATTTATTAAAGCTATGCTTTCCTTACACCTCTTGACCTCCCCATAAATACAGTACATAAATGTTCACAGGATTTCACCGAAAGCCTCCTAATTTATAAGCTGTCGGCCAACTCGCCTCTGGTGGCGACGCAGTGGCCATTCGCTTGTCCCGTGGAACCGAGCAAAAACCGTCCCTGGCGACCCCCCCGACATGGCTGAATCCGCCCCCTTCCAGAGCTGGCTCTAAACGGACGACGCCCCTGAAGGACGGGACGGGACAAATGACCTCCGTTCACAGCCATGAATTCACATCCATAAATTCAACATCCATAAATCCGCGACTATCTCATTCATCATACGCCGCACCCAACGCCTCCTCACCCCAGGAGCTTCCTAAAACCCCTCCCCTCCAACCCCTCTCGCCGGTACCTCCTGGCTGGCTAGCTAGACAGCGAGGCGGGGGGGGCATATTTGCATTGGGTGTCAGTAGAACGACCGCGTGACAGCGGCAGACCTCCATTTCACCTTGGAATGCAAAAAATAGAAACGCTCGGCTGAGGGAACAATATTGTCACTACGGGTGGAGATAAATGTTTACGGGGCCCCGTCCCAAATTGCACGCTCGGAGTAGCGCGTGGCGCGAGGGCCCCTCGCGAGCCTCGGTTGGTGAGGTCGCGTCGGTAAGGGGTAGTGTGCCATTTGTGGAGCGGGACAGTATCTCAGCCCTCCTCCTAACGGCTTCTCTGGTCACCATATGCTTGAGAATGTATTCCGGTCTTTAGAGATAGGCTGGTGGAGCAGACGGTGCCATATTGGGTGGGGAAATAATTCACTTCCTTTCTGTCCAAGGATTATGGGGGAGTCCAAAGGCAATGTGGAATACATTATGTCTGAATCCAAAATGGCACCCAGCTCCCTACACAGTGCGCTTGTTTCCTCCATGGTCGCACGGGTCCTGGTCTAAAGTAGTGCACTATACGTGGAGAATAGGGAGCCATCTGGACACTCCCTAGCGACAGCTGGACATAACAAATAACATAAAAACGCACAGGAGGGAGATTGTAAGAGATGGTAAGACGAGTAACCCAGGGGGGAGACAGGTTCCACCGTGGACATCGCCATTAAGGACGTCTGCCGCGGTGGTCAACGTGGGCGGGACTCTAGACCCTCCGGATGACCGTTTGGTCGTGTCAATCAGAGGGGCCAATGGGGTCATCGGGAGGGCTCAGCCAATGGATTATGCCGACATTAAACTACTTCAACTTGGAGGCGGCCTCGGTGTCGCTACACGGCCTGGAACAAAAATTGTAATAGCTGAAACACATTGATGAGACGTCTCCCCGTCTTCATGAGAGAGATACAGAGACTAGTGTCATTGGATACATTATATCTCTCTTGCTTTTCTCCATGAAGCTCTTGTTCCTGACTGCTACTCTCTCTCTCTGACTGCAAATGGGTTTACGAACAAAAGACAATGGCAAACAGTCTGAATAAAGTTACATGTATTTAATTTTAACAAAACGTTTTGCGTCATATCAACCTATGACACCATTTTAATATTAAATATGTTATCTCTGAAATCAATCTTAATTAGTCTTTGCAATGGCTCAGAATATAAGAACAGAATTGTGCAGCCTTGTGTTTAGTGAAAATGAGACAGAACAAGAGATTCTGAGATGTCTCACTACTTCCCCCAAGTGGACATACTGTGCATTGCAGAAACAGAAAACGGACATCAGACCAGTGATTCGCCATCCATTTATCATACGTGATAAGAAGTCCACGCCACTTTCCATAGTCATGAGATGCATAGTTGAAACTGGAGACAACATAAATGCAAATGTCATACACTTTTGATGCAAGAACACCATGCAAGGTATTGTAAATGAATATATTACCATTAATGTTTGCTTGTGTGGAATATGTTAATACATGAAATAAATGAACAATCTCCATACCTCTGACCTGACCTTTACACAAGTAGGTTGACTTTTCCCCCTAGTTTTAGGTTTCCAGGGTAACCATGTATGGCGGCCAAGGACACAGAGACAAATATTAAACATCGGTGTGTGTATTCCTTGCTATCTCCTGCGGGGGGGAAATGAACCCCCAGGATCTAAAGCCACCTTCCATAATGTGTCATCCCAACTGTATTACCATGCAAAAGCCGTCAAGATAGATAGAGGATTTAGTCCTATGCGAGCCAATAGGCTGAACTGCTGCACTGACACACAGGCCGGTTCCCCTTGTTGTTAATGGAACAAGAATAAAGGCACCGTCCCGATTTTCTTCTCCACAGCCATGGGGCACGCCAGCGGTTTCCAGCCCGAGGGACCAGGACCCTTGAGGGGACCGGGGTTATTCACATTCTAGTCATTTAGCGGACGCTCTTATCCAGAGCGACTTACAGTAAGTGCGTTTCTCTTAATGTGTCTTGGAGAACCAACATCTGACAATTATTAGGGAAATGTAAATGAGAGGATGTACGTATTCTCGACATTTAGGCTGGGTTATTTGCAAAAGGACTTGGTGACAACTGCAGATGTAAAAAGGGTTAGGGTTATAAATCAATCTTGATTGATTGATGCACATGACAGGGTTTAGTACCTGAAAAATGTAGGAATTTCATAGCGTTCACCAGTCAGACTGTTGTCTACAGGTTGCCGAAATGGCTTCAACACTGCTATTAGAAACTGTTCCAAGTATGTGGAATTAACCCACTGTTATTTTTTGTTAAACAGACAAAAAATATATATTTTTGGAACAGTTTATTTGTTTGGAAGGATATTCTTTGTGGGGCGGACAAACGTGAGTATAGATTTGACTTCCTGTATAGCGCTTTTGAGGAGGCAATGATGTCTAGGTTGAGGGTTTGATTTCAGGGCTGTGTATACAAATGTACGGACTGTATAGTGTACACTAAATGAAAGAACAAATAAACATATTAAAGTGACAACTAGATTTAAAAATACTATACATAATTACATGATGTTGTAGAAGTTCATTTACAAATATAAACCATGCCTAAGTGGCAAAATAAAATAATATTAAGAGGGATTCTATGAGTTACTACGATTAACCAGTCAAAACATTTCAGAAAACACGGTACTTCCTATGCCAGTAAGAAAATGAGTACTCTCACCTCTTGCAAGGACATTCCAGCTACTTAAAAGACCGGCTGAAATCTAGGTTTAGAATTTAGAGTTTGTAACTAAAATAAGAAACAACGGACACGTTTAACAATTCTCCCATTGACCTGTGAAACCCGAAACCCCGGTCTGATTGGCCGAGTGTGCTTCACAGGGCCGGATGTCTCGCCTGTTGGCGCCTCTGAGTTTTAAAACTCTTTGGTGGTATGACTGGATCTGCTCCAATGTCCAGGATCATTCAGCTCAACATCCCATTAGGCAGCACTGATGACATTATTCATCAGAAGACATTTCCCTTACTCATCTCAATATGAGTTTAGCAGAGCAACTATCATCTATCATGACAATCATTAGTGCTGTTACACACGGTGTGTACTTCCAAAAATGGTAAACGCGAAGTTGGGAATTGAGTCAACCAAAGGCATCTCCTACAAACCCACTCATAGCTGCAATGCAAAGGTGGGCGGATCACTATAACATCCACTGGTAGGCTGATCCCTAGAACATTCACAGGTAGGCTAAACACTATAACATCCACTGGTAGGTTGATCCCTAGAACATTCACAGGTAGGCTAAACACTATAACATCCACTGGTAGGTTGATCCCTAGAACATTCACTGGTAGGCTAAACCCTATAACATCCACTGGTAGACTGATCCCTAGAACATTCACAGGTAGGCTGAACACTATAACATCCATGGGTAGGCTGATCATTATAACATACACATGTTGACTGAGAACATTTAGTCATATGCAAATCTCAATAATTTGCTGCCTGACAAGATGTTTTATGTGAATATGGTTTTCATATTAAATGTTTTGTCTATATCTGCCACTCTGTGAGTCCTCCACAGGCAGTGGGGTCAGAGCCAGGGGGATGATCATCATATTGTCAAGCTACTTTAAAAAACTACCGGCTGAAATTACACAAAACCTACTGCATGGTTGCGGATGCCAGAGAACTCCCAAAGGACCTGTGGTTTAGAACTGTCAAACTTCCAGATCCATATTCATAACTACACACACATCCAGTTCTATTTCGGAACAGACATCACAAACCCAGGCACGGAAACGTATCCATGCTGAGTCGCTTTCATACGTTAGATGAATGAGACCAGATAAGCAGAACCTTTTTTGTTTTCAGTATTAATGAATTCCATTTGTTTCCACCAACGCAAATCCCTCTACCGGCAGTTGTTTTGGTTCTGGGGAAAACCGCTCCTTGTGACACATGGCGAGCGTGCGTATGAACGTGTTTCAGCCATCGGGGCCGGACAACTGATGTCATGGTTTCTACTGGTCCCGAAAAAAGTGTTTACCTAGGTCAGGAGAAAATGAAAAGATAATTGTGGGCAATTTTGATTTGAATGGGACGCTACATCAAATACTTTCAATAAAAGCCAGCGAGATGATGACTCTCTTTAGTAGGTTCATATTTAGAGCAAGCAATATCGGCAAATGGAACCTGTGGGTACTGGTTCCTTCCCTGAGGTCAATGTGACCTTGTCATAAACACGCACAGGGCTAAGTCATCTCTCTGAGCGCATGTCCCAGTCTATCCTGGGGTTCGAAGCCAAACGGCAACAAGAGCAAAGACGTTTTGTTTTTGCACTTTACACAGACAGTACTTAGTGCTGCGAACCCATGAGAGAGCGAGACAGTCTCTGCGCACTTAGCCCATATAACACAGTGACGCATTTGGTGGCACATTAGCTGTTCAAGAAAGTGTTTGTAGCTTTTCCTCCACGGCTTGCCATACTAGGCCTAAAACCAGCTCACTCTACAGGGCAGGAAGGGATGTTTGTTGCTGGGAACTGCACACACATCGGTGGATGGAGGTCCCATTGGCTTTTTACAAGTCCCCATCTAGTAGAGGAAAAGTGCAGCTTTTAGTTATAAAACTGGCCACCAAGGGCCATTGACCAAACCGACAGATGACTCACAGACACATTTCACCAAGTTGTCTCGGCTAAGGTCTAAGAAGTGAAAGCAGGGTGCCTTTGCAGGCATATGGGTGTGAGCTGCCAGGCTCTTTCTGAGCTGCCCAGCTCATGTTTTTTAGTAGCAAAAGGGAATGTAAGCTAGCGAAATGGTTGTACGGGGCCAGATGGTCTACCGGTTTGGACACAAGGATCCCTTCTGACTTCTTGAGTTACATGCAAACCAGATCATTTGGAAAGGTCAGCTTATCGTAGAAAAGAAATTCACAACTTAAAACAGAAGCTAGGGTTTCTGTCAATGCGGACGACGTATCCATCCAGGCACCCAATCCCCATGCCTCAAAGCTGAGGCTGGGAATATGGTTAAGGGGGTGGGAGCTTATTAGTCTCTCCAGAAATCTCCACCCCTTCCCACGAGAAGTTACTTTCCATGTTGCGCGTTACCACACACAACTATGGACAGCCTAAATATTTGACGCCCTCATTAATTTGTCAATTTCTGAGACCTGACACAAACATTTCCCATACATGTTGTAAATAAGTTGCATAAGTACTAAAAAAATAATAAAGGAATCGTTCAACTTAATGTCATCAGGGTCCAGGAGTAGACGTTCAATGAACCCCTAGACACTCCATAGGACACCCCAAAACATTAAGCAACAGAAGATCAAGGAGTTTCTCAGGTCAAGTTAAAGAAAAAAAACTGCTTCACACGTAACAAAGGACACTTGGTTCATTCAGGTAAGGTTCAGGCATCTCAGCTGTGTATCTGTGCCATTAGAACCGGTTCCAGAAAGGGCATATTCAATGGCATAATATAGCGCAAGTCAAACTTCACTAAAATACAACCTCTAGCTGTTCCAACACAAACCATTGGTGACAAGTTGGGGGTCTGGAGAAACGTCCTGAAATACTTCCAGGGTGGGGTGACAATGTTAAGTGTTACAGGCTATGGGTAATACTAGAAGACACCACGCCAATTCAGGCATAGTCTGAACCCCTCGAGAACAAGCACCAGCATGACCTTTCATCAAATCCCAATATCTGAATCATTAGTCTTAATTTACTACAACTCTCCCTGGCAACCAGACCATAATAGTTTCACAATAACCAAGCCTGCACATCTGGTCACTGCCCCAGTGATGTCCCACAAGGGATCATTCTTGCATGCTACCATTGGTTCGTTCTAAATTGACCCCTTCTTCGGACATTAGCATTAATTGCATCTTACAGCCACCTCCAAAGCTCCTACCTGCGTGCTACCGGCAAGTAATTACCATAGTTCTCAGGGGTAAAAAGGGGGGGGAAGGTTTGGGACTTCAATTAGCGTGAATCCAGTAACTGTAACTCACTACCCATGTCGGTGGGAGCTAAAACAGAAGGTCAGGTATAAAACTCATTCACGCAATTTAACAACCATCTGCAAAAGGAAAAATGGCTAGAAAAACCATGTCCAGCTCGGTGTGAAACAATATTGAAATCACAGCGAAACCCAAGCAACGGCCACTAAAATGTAAGACTTTCCTCTACAGTGCAACATTGCTGTTAAACAATGTGCTCCAAAGAGTAAAAAATTTACTTGAGTCAAGTACACCCTGAAAACAATAAGCACAAACAAAGGCCGGCCCCGTAGGATGACGTTTTATTTTGCAGTTCTTTACATTTTAGAAAAAGAATCCAAGAATTTTTCCTCCTGTGTGTTTCCGTCTGGCTTCTTCGTGGTCCATGATGCCAGCTGAGGTGGTCAGCACAATGTATCTGAAAGGAGAAAGAGGGGGGACATGAAGCATTCGTTCGTACTTTCACAAGAGCTACTTTTGACCAAAACACACATTCACAGTCATCATAAGTAGGGAACCGCAAGGCATGTGCCTGGACGTAGAGCCCACGACAAACATATCCTATTGACACCTGGGAGTACCTGGTCCACGGTGACTAGCGGATGACTGAAAGCTACTAAACAATGACCAAATTCCACAGGTATGGACCACTTGAAGCCTACACGAAGGCAACCAAACGTTTCCGCCAAAGCTTGTTTGGCCATGCATGAGGCGGCGAAAACCACATCATCCTGATTCAGAAACGCCAGACTCACTGTACCGCCATTATTAGAGGTCTTTCCAGAACCCCCAACTCCATGGCAAGGACCACCCACAGAGATGTCTAATGACAGTCAACCAAGAGATTTTCCACAACGTCCTGTAAATTAAGACGTTACTCATCTGGATGCCATTGGCCACCCAAAGCACCCACATATCCTATCGTACAACTGCATTTCTAGGCCAAATAAAAGCCGCATTTTGAAGTTTGGCTACACGTAGCAGTGGGTGTGTCCAACATCACCCTCCCAGTATCAAACAGTAGAGATAAAACTTCGACCTTTATTATGCCACATGAAAGAACAATTTGACTAATATATACATTCAACTATAATACAGGAAACTAAATCTTTTAGTATTATTGTTAATTTCTTACATTTTCTTCCGAATGCCCTTCGGGATGATCCCACTAATGAAAAGCACTACACAAACACACTTATTAGTGCGTTTGCTGGGACAAGGACGGTTTCGTTACCAGGTTTAGAAGAACCCATGTTTTTGTGGCAATAACAGGCACCCTGAACGATGGGTAGCTAGCCAAAATGAACAGCGGTTACCTAGCAACATGCTGTAGTCAAACCTTCCAGAATGAGACCATGCAAATGGCTGCCGGTTCCGAACTTGCAAGCTATGCTAGCTAGGTACAGTAAGGTTTACGCAGCGAGAATGACGCGGCACTGACTACCATGAGACTTACTTCGTCAAAAAATGTGGCTAAAGTAATTTTGCAAGCCATTCATACTTTTAAACGAGAGATCTAAATCGGGACATATCATTACGTTTGCATTCATGAGTTGGCCATCTTGGAAAATTTTATTATATTTTTCTGCACAAAGATAGTGTTAATTTACTGCAAGTACACTCCCGGACTCCCTCCAGAAGTGGCAAAGCAACAGCCTACAGGTGAAGTAAGCTGTAATCACACACAGCAGCAAACGACAAACCTAAATGTACATATATCCTGCATAGTTTGAGAAGACTGAAGCGTCATTCTAGTGTGCTTGTTGGAGGGGAAAGGGGTACAATGTTTCAAGGGTCACGAACAGCCATTATATTTGGCTGAAGCAAAGCACCGGTTAAATGAATGACGCACGGCCATCTTGTCAGATGACCACAAGTCCCCGTTAGTAGCAAAAACCTACCAGTACCCGTCAGACAAGGGCATTACCGCCAGTGACCAGACATGGCAGCACGATTAGTCCCGGATAGGAAAAGAATTAAGGCACAATCCACCACAGATGTTGAATTAGTTAGTCCAGATCAATATTACTAGGCGTACGCCATAACATCCGTTGTCTTAGCGTGAAAGCCTGTTTACACTTACCATCCACAAAAAAAGCATGCAAATAGCGCATGTGAAAGCGGTTGCCAGCAAGCTAACATTTAGTTCTTGGACCACCCTTCTAGGCCCATCTGACATCCAGTTATACCCATGAGCCACCAGCAACAGGATCGGAAGTTAGAGATTATGGCACATCTTCCTTCCAGGCATCCGACCACGCCCCTCCACAAACCAAAATCGTCCGACCCCCGCCGATGTATGGCCTGGGGGACTGGTAGCCAAATAACACTGCAGCCCAACTAATGCTGGAACAAGACCATTAGACTGCTGCACCACTGGCAGGGAAATCAAGATTATTTGATCCAGAAACCTAAATAAATACCATATAACCCCGGGAACGCGGTCACAACTCTCTCCTAAAGAAGCAGCGAGCTGCATCAGGGCCATTGAAGAGAGTTCACGGCACTACTCCCCACTCCAAAGGCTGTCGCGCTCTCACCCGAACTGTCTTGAAGGCAGGAGGTTGTTCTGCCACTTCTCCAGGTCCTTCAACTGGAGGTCAAAGCGCGGGCTGATCACACCACACTGAAAGACAGGCAACAATGCATGTTAGAAGGACACACTCCAAAGGCACACGCTGCCGCCCCTTCCCAACTGGAGACAAGAGAATCGCTCAGAAAACCCAAGCAGGTAGGGAAATGGCAAAAGACTGGCAAAACAAGAGGAACCGATTATAAATGGGATTGCACATCAACGGTGTTCATTAGGACAAACATCAAGCACAATAAAAATAAAAAATAAACGAATGTAGAAATGCACAACCCAAAAGCCAATTTATGGGGTGTTTATGATCAGGCACCCAACGCAGCACAACAAAAGCACTACCTTGTTCAGCCTGCCAGTGAGATTGACGACAATTTTCCCAGCTCTGTGGTCGTCGATGATCTCAAACTCACCAATGTAACCTAGAAAACAGGGGACAACAGGGCACGATGAGACCCAAGCACTGGCCAAACCTACATGCCACCATGGGACGAAAACAACGTGTACAGCCGATATGTCCAGGAGTACAACAACTCATTCCGGTTCACGGGTGGTAGAGAAAGTTAAAGCACGGAAGACATTTTCAGATATCAGGCATTCAGGTATCAGGCAAATTTAAGTCTGAAGTCTTACAAAATGGAATATGGCACATGTAGTTACTGAATAACAACAGGACTGTTGTCGTCATTGATCCTTGGAGTGCCCGAACACTGCAGTAAAAGCCACGATGTCCATTTCGGGTGGATTTAGTTCAAAGCCAATAAGATTCTCAAGAAAGTGAAAAATAAAGAATAGACCCTCTTATAATAGCGATAATTAAGAGATATTAAGTATTTGCCCTTTTAACCCCGAAGTCCAGAATTCATCTTATCCACGGAACCATTTGCTGAAACTCCCTACTAAAAAGGGAGCGCGGTGTCGTCCCAAAACCCATGGCCATTGTCCAACACTTTCCTTCAATATAAACTTACCGTGCTTCATCATGACGGTCAGGAAACGCACAATGACCTTAGAACACGGCCGGATCAGAACCTGTCGTTTCCCACGTTTCTCAGCATTGTTGATGCTTTTGAGCGCATCTGCAAGAACGTTCATGCGCACCATGATGCCTGTGGAACATGGAGCAAAAACCACCATGGAAATTAGCAACGGCGTTTTAAACGAACTACTGGTTAAGCATTCCGCCTTATCCCTACATTATCAGCTCACGTTTTAGAACTGTTAAATTAGCTTTCCAAATTAAAATGTAGCTAGTTATTAACTAGCCAGGAAGGTACCTAACAAAAAAACACCCAAAAGAACGTTAACTACAGTAAGTTAGTCGAAAATGTAGTCCAGTGCAAGATTGGCCAACACATTGTTTTGACTGACAAAATAACTTTGGGTATTGTCGAACAAATTAACATCGTTAGCCAGTATATTATCTTAAGGTAACTAGCTTAAAGGCTACAGAAACGACCACCATCAGCTTACTTGCTAGCTATCATAAAACGACTCGTTGGGTACAATACATGTACTGGATCTTGCGAACACCAACAAAAGGTTATTTAATACGGCACTGAGGCTGGCAAAACCACGTTCCATCGTGACTGCCCACCACGCAAAAGCTTCGTGTACAATACGGGCCAAAGCAAGCTGACAGAGTTGGATAGAGAAACAAGTACTACTCAACACTTCTACCTATTTTAACACAGTAAAAAAAACATACTATTCGAGTACGCACGGAAATAAAACCAGTGGTATAGTGACTGAAATCATTTCACAATTTCATCTTTTAAACGCCCGAGTGTAAGTCAACCATATCACACTGCAGTGAAATGACTGGTGATGAGGACTCCACAAACCATAAGGCAAAACACCAATATCTCTCACAATATCGACACAATAACTTTATAATGACATTACTACATCATTGAACTTTAAAGTAATATAAAAATATATATTTAAGCAGCCTGGATGGGTTAGATATAGAAAAGATTGACAATGACATTTTAGAAGTGGGCCTTACCGGTTCTGCAATATGGCGGAAAGAGGAAGTAGAAGGAATTCGCAATGCATTATGGGCAAAATGTAAGCTTTTTCACGACAAGCTCGCGCATTCACCCGCGTTCAGCGGATAAGCAGTTTAGTTGATGAAGATAGAATATGTATGGACAATTACGTGTGATTCATAATTTTAGACTTCGGATACAAATGCGTCCTCAAGTTACAATATGGTGAAACTCCCTCTAATGCAAGCAAACTTTCAATATGTTAAACAAAAACAAATCAATGAATAATGTAAGAAACCGATTTACGGGGTATTCTTCGGATGGGACCGCAGTGTCTAGACCCCGGTGTCAGTCCCTAGTTAGGTGCCAGCAGATTACGGTCAGGCTGTGTTTCTGCAAAAGCACTTTGTGACAACTCTTAAGGTAAAAATGGGTTTATAAATCACATGACATTTATTGATATACCTACACATTCACAACTTCAAATATCTTCCATATGTTATAGTAAATCTACATTGAACAAGTCGAATTTCTCCTTATAGACTACCCAGTAGTTAGGGAATACTTCGTTTTGACTGGAGTGTCTTTGGTGTTGTTTTTTAGGTGTCTAAATAAAAACTGCGACTACTAGTGGTTAGGGTGTCTGTACATTACCTTGAGCAAATCATCATGCTTTGATTTTATTCTGTACTGTGGGCACAAAAAGATGCAAGTATTCAATTACAATTACAAGAAATTCATATGCTGTTTGGCTGTTTTACATTTAGTTACTATTATATATCATTTACAATGGCCTAAATCTTGTGTTGCCTTAAAATAACAACAAAAAAGAGATCCAAATGGATTTACAAAAATATAACCTATTGTTTTCATCAAAAGTGACAGAAAAAACATAGACAAAAATGTTCCTAGTTATTCGTATAAATGAATATAATAATACTTAGTTGTAGAACCTTTGGCAGCCTATATTTTATATATGCCCTGATTTCTACTCTTCCTGTGATTTTATAAAATTAAAACGTTAAAAGTCGTTGTGGAGCAGTTCCCATACCAGTCGGTGTTGCAGCAGGACATGGTGATTTTCACGGTGCAGTGATAGCAGAGGACCCAGGGAGGCGTGTCACATGACTTCAGTTACCTCAGGGGGAACAGGGGCTGTTGCCTCCTCTGGTCAAAACATTAGTGGCATATTCAGCTATGCGGATGCTAAGGAAGTCACAACTGTGACCCTCTACTGCAGCCCTGTAGATGTAGGTCGAGCTTCCCTCTGCTTCTTCAAGTCAACAATCAGCAACTTCGCAGGTTTAGGTCTTCAGAAGACAATGCCAGGTGTCAGCCTTGCCCCGATGTTTCGACATCCGATTGCTAAGTGATCCTTTGTTTCACAACATTGGTGGAGGGTCATTGTGTCTATGATGACGTTTGTGACTGCAGGGCCGTAGAAGCTTCACAGGTGGTTTGTACCCCGTCTGACCAAACTAGGGATCAAGCAATTAAGTCAAAAGTCTACAATAACATGTTGGCAGCATATGAGGCACTGCCCATTCCACTCCACCCATTGGCCACTAGAGGACTATCTACCTCTGTGGCAACACCATCAGCAGTTCATTCTCTCTTCACAAGTGTAATCTCATGCTGCTTAATTACAGTTTAATTGTAAGCAAGGATTCTAGATTCTAGAATGACAGCAGGTGTCGGTTTATAAATTAAATTAGGAACACACTTTTCATTCATGTATATTGTGTAGGTCTGTCAGAAAGCTAAAATGTTGTAATCCGTTTTTTTACAACAAAAACTAAATTTAAAGACGGCAAGATGTCTTTGCTAAATTCATTAGACAGACGCTGTATGAGGCTCTGCTTCATTCAAAAAGAAAGTTACAACACTGACTTTGTTTTTGAGAATAGCCCTAACGCTAATTTGTAGTCTAATACTTAATTCAGCCTACATACAATACAAAGTGCCTATGTCAAGATATAGTTGTAAATAATGTAAATATTTAGAGATCAATGTGGTTTATAATTTTCTGTATTATTCAATACTATTATAATGTACAATTTGAAACAGTTGCTCATACTCAGGCAGAAATATGGTTTGTAATATGGAATGGTCATTTTCATACAAAATAATACCATGATACATTATAAATGAATCTTTAATGTTGTAAATGATGTAGATATTTTACTGCTGAAAACAAACATAGCTGAGCAATAAAGACAGGCAGTATTTTTAAAGAAGAACCATTACTTGTTCAAAGTGTCCATGTAAAGATACATTAGTATGAAACACACTTCAAAGGCACCATCAAAGACAGAAAACAGGCAATCAAAACCCTCCCCTGATAATGTTCTAGTTTATAAAATATGGTCTTCACCCTCCATTTGGTAAGATCAAATGTCTCTTTGCATGCATAGATATATTTCTCAAAAAATTCAAAGTTATAGCAGCAGCAGTACAAATATTGGCAATATGAACCATAGTCTGTGTGTGTGTGTGTGTGGGGGGGGGGGGGGGGGGGGGGGGGGGGGCAGTGGGGAATACATATCACTGGTGGTAATTTATTCAAGTGCCCTGGCAAAAAAATATGTTTGAGCGCGACACGATGCTGACGACAGCTCTGCGCCAATAATGCCCAAGTCACATGGTGCCAATAGCTTCCTTAAAAAACCTTGAAAGTGGCCAGTGTCGCTTCAGTAAGTGTTCCTGTTGATGAAGTCATGAATAGTGCGCGAAGTTGGATGAAAATGCCCTACAGTTACCCCACCCTCCTCCATCTCCCCGGAGTATGAGACACTCCAGCTGGAAACCAGAATCGATCCTCCCGGTCAACTGTCCCGGCGAGGGACCCGGGAGGTCAAGCTACATCGGCACAGACAGACATACCCACCGGTCGAGACGCCATGGTAACAGTGGAGCGCAATGGAATGGCTGAGCAGCACAAGACAAGTAACCAGATTCCCGACCGTTTGCGGTTACGGTCGTGACCCGTTCAAAACAAAAAATCCCCCTCTGCTAAAGCCAGAGAACGGGCTTCTATACCTCAGTGTCTTAGCCACCGTTACTGGCCATGCTGGTCAAAGGGCTTTCCCCCTGGGGTTCAAGGCCGAATTTCTGGAGGTCCAGACCCATGCTGACGAGCATCTGGAGTAAGGTGAGCTCCTGCTGGGTAGCCTGGTCCACCAGGGCCGGGCAGGTGGGGTTGCACTGGGGCCATTGGCAGGTGTCGATCAGGTTGAAGGGACAGCCCTTCAGCTGGGTCCTGCTGTTGCGACCGGCCTCCTGGAAACTCTTATCCCAGCACTGGAGAGCACGATTGAGGGAGGTGCCTTTAACCTGGAACGTCATCCAGTTACTGGGGGGAAGAGAGACGGAGGGATGAAGCGAGAGGGGACACATGGTGATAAAGAGAAAAGAGAGGGAGAAGTGAGAGAAACGGGGAAGCGATGGGTGTCAGAGAGAGGTCAAATAAAAGGAAGTGATTGTGGGAGTGAGAGCGTCTTGCAACATGAGTCCTGTATCTTCCCCCGGGGCTTAGACGCTGTTGCCTTGGCAGGCTCTGTCTCAATTGGTCCCCCAATGTGTCCGTCCCCCAAACACCCTTCCCATAATCCTCATCATCATAGCCCTGCATTAGATTACAAAGCTGTGAAAAGATGATCCCCTGCCCCGCGTTAATATTGTTAGACAACCGGCTCCTCCCCCTACAACCTGTAGCCAACCACACCCCCCCCAAACCCAACCCTCCCCTTGCCCGTCACTTAGGCTCCTCCTCCTGCCCTCTCGGTGATCCTGCTGTCCAGCTGAAGCGATGAGTGCTTTTAAGAGCTATGTGTGTTTATGTGTACCCTTTTAAAAGTGCGTGTATTTGCTTTACGACATTGACGGGTATGTTCGTGCACTTGTGTGTGTGTGTGTGCGCATTCATGACTTTGTGTTTAAGAGACCACGGGGGATTAGTGAAAGTGTCAAAGGCATCCAGCGATGTACAGAATGCAGCTGGACGAACGAGCGCCTCAGGAAAAGTAGCATGAGCTCACTGGGCAGAGATGGGGTAGATTTGGGGGGGGGGGGCATCAGTGGGTGCTTAAGGGGCCCCTGGGAGTCAGATGTCCTTACCTTTTGGTGATCAGCGTGTGGGACAGGCAGGAGGGGGCGAACACCGCACTAGAACACACACCACAGAACAAGAGTTACACTGTTGAATACGCTTCAACGGTTGTTTAGCTCCCATCCATGGTTATACATGTCCAGTGATGTGACCCTAAAACTTGGTGAACGCCCCCCGGGCCCAAATGCCACTGATCGGTCTAAACCTCGGCACCGCCAACTGCCGGCCCATGCGAGGGTTAACGCGGCCTCCGACCCGACTCACGTGACGTCCTTGAGGGAGCTCTTGAGCTCCTTGCCCAGGTTCTGTATGTAGGTCCACTGCTGTTCCGACAGGGTCCGCCCGCCGAGGTAGATGTTCTCCACTCTCAGCTGTTCCTCGTCGAACAGCCACTGCACCACGAACAGAGGGGCTGGGGGGGGGGGGGGGGGGGGG
>JACXGK010001103.1:0-12157 GCA_016801125.1 Novumbra hubbsi | reverse complement strand
CAAAGAAGCACTGCCATTCCTCTCCTTTCTTATACTGCTGCTGACACTTGTCTGGGACCACCCCATTCCAGAGCCTATAGGAAACACACCACATGAACACTGGTTGTAGCGGCTTCATCACCTCATGCTTTATTTTATTGGCCTGTCACTTCCAGGGTGTAATGTACATTAAAAGCCGATGTGGATTGATAGTATGAATGGCTTTACTTGAGTCCCCTCTTGATGGAGTCGACAGGGGAAAAGGAAACATTGTCTGGGCAGTCGGGAACTTTTTGCTGTTTACTCTCCAGAAACCAGCCTGAGTCCACCAGGCCTCGAACCTGGGCCTCCGCCCCCAGCTGCTCCAGCTGACCGGACACCCTCTCGATGTTCAGTAGCACTCCGGTCCCACCAGCACTGCAGGGTAGCAAGTAGGTGTCTCTAAAATGTCCACTCTCTCAGAGCCAAAATCTCAGTTAAACACTATAATTCATTTTCAGTCCGTCTTTGTTTTAGCTCACATGGGGTTCCAGTAAACGTGTGTGTAACCTCCCGTAATCCCGTAACGGTTTGAGAACATCTGTTGTGAGACCGGCAAGGATAGACGAGGACCTGGTTGTGTGTGTGGGGGGGGGGGGGTGTATGTAAGGCCCTCACCTCGTGCCTGCCAGCATTACAACCTTGGCCAGTTTGATGCCCTTGGGGACGAGGTCCTTGATAACCTCCCGGATGATCAGTGAACCCATGAAGGTGTAGTCCTCTGGGGGACAACACAGGCATCAAATCACACGGGCACAACGCGCCTCCTTGCGGAAGAGAAGGAGGAAGAAAGGGTGTGGGGTCTGCGGTAGGAGGACCTACCCTTGTCTTTCTCCTTCTCCTTCCCTTGGACTCCCTTCTCCTTGGTGGCGGCTGGCCCAGTGCCACTCCACACGTCGCTGGAGCAGTACGGGATGAATCTGTGGGAAAGGGGGGCCAGTTAGCCGGGTAGCTGGGCGTGAACACGCGCGAATTGACTTCCATATGCTACGTGATTAATAGCGTCGGCAGTTCAGGCGGCAGAAGCAACGGCTAGGTGTGAAGCAACAATAATACTCGTCACCCCAGCTCTCAGTTGGCTTCTTCAGTCAGACCGTCTTCTGTGATCTTCGTGATCTTTCGTTTTTTTTTACTCGCAGATTTATCGACATGTGTACATGTCAGTTGGCGCAGTTTTCCTTTGATTTATCCCTAACTTTGAGTACTGACATTTAGTAAAATGGTGTTGTGGATGTCCCTGCTATCTTAAGACAAATCACTGTAGATAAGATTCACTGTAGAAGTAGGCCAATATGTACTGAAATTCACCATACAACAATGGACGATATAAGCAAGCATACTCACACAATAGTAGCATTATACCAGTATGACAATGTAAGCAAGCATACTCACACAATAGTAGCATTATACCAGTATGACGATGTAAGCAAGCACACTCACACAATAGTAGCATTATACCAGTATGACGATGTAATTAAGCATACTCACACAATATTAGCATTATACCAGTGAGGGTTTTCTTCAGCCTGGGCCGACAATATCCCACTTCCTGTAAAGCAGTGTGTCATACGACAGTCAACAACCCACAATGCACGCTGGGAGTGGGACCAAAATTCCCAGCCATGTAAAACGGGTGTGACTACGAATGACAAGGATGTGATCTAAAACAGGAGGACCTTTTACCTTTGCGCGTTTGGGGCCAGTCGGTTGAGCTCATGAGTCGGGGGATATTTTTATATCTGGTATTGCAGGATTCTTTACTGAAGCAGCACCAACCACCTAAAAATAAGGACACTAATATTAGCTTCCCACATCCGGCTTCATAGGCCCAGGAAGGGAGAGGCCCTTGTTAGCCCATTCGGGGGGCCTGAGAGGAATGGGGGCGGGGTGCAAAAAGAATTCCACCTGCAGCACCTGCTTGCATCTGGCCAGGCTCCCAAAGGGGGGAGGGTATGTGGGGTAAATCATTTGAGGGTCTCACGTAATGTATTTGGACTGTTCCGTAGGGCAAATACGTCAGGTCCGTGGCACCGTACGCTATGAATGTTCTGACCTTTGAACCTGCCGTTTGTTCTTAGAGGGTGTGACACATCCGATTGTAGTTAAACATGTGTGATGTCACATTCACAGAATTATCCCTTGCGGGGGGGGGGGGGGGCAGGTCAGATATCAGACGGGGCCACCCAATCAGTGACAGATGGCCGCCAAAAAGACAGGAAAGGGAAAGGAGATCACACCCATGATGCAACACGCATTGACCCCTGAAGGTAAAATGAACCAGTAGAGTTTAAAATACACACCTTCCAGAAATATCAGCCATCGCTTACTTCCTTTGAACTCCTTTAGGTAAAACCTGTGGACCGCAAATACACACTGATGAGAGGCTGTGCGGAACTTAGAGAGCATTGCCATATTGGGTCACCTATTGCCCGATGCTCCAAGTTCTCTAATTGCAGTAACTCTAAAATTATGCCAAGTAGTCGTTCATTTCGGACACTTCATTATTTTTCGACCACTGGCGGTTACAGCTTGCCTTCAACAACCTATCGAGCTGTCCATTCACTCACCGTTGTGTCTAATACGCATTTATAAAAGAGCCAAAGTAGCAATAATAGCATATTTATAGCACAACCCAGGAAAAAAATTGACTGTTTGGGTTTTAGCATTTGACAGTATCACACGTCTTGGCTTAGAGAAATCTACATTTTAGTTAGGACATAAAAATCTTATGTTCTTGCTGAAACGGTGGTTGACTGACCCTGCCGCCGTTCCGTCGTTGCACGTGACCTGGGCGTTCTTTAGGAAGAGCAGCTTCATGTCATCCATGAGCTTGTTGCTCGGAGCAGCTGACTTGCCCAAATCCACCGGCCCAGGATGGGGCTCAACTTCTGGGGCGGACTGGACGGCATCGGCTCCCTGGTTCTGGTTTCCCTTCTTGGTAGTTTTGCCGCTGGGTTTGACGTTGCGGTTGTTCTGGCAACAGATCCCTCCTAACAGCAGCAGATATGTCACAAGGCCCAAGACCTTCATAGCCTATCCAGCCTGTGTACATGATGCAGCATTCCACATAAAATATGAATACAGACATATACATTATTAATATATATATATATATATATATATACATAGAGATGCATCATCCTTACTTAATGGTACCACCGAAGAGTAGAATCCACTTAAAAAAAAAAGCATTCTAACGTTAGGCAAATTGATTAAAAGAAAAGAACGAAAAGCAGTGTTCAGTTGAAGCAATCAGAATCCCCAAATACCCACTAGAAAACAACCTACCCCCTGCAAAATCCAGTGAGGAAGAAGGTCACGGGTGATGACGGGTCCTCGGGTGCGACGTAGCGGCGGTGTAGCTGCGGAGACCGGTCGGGCGGCAGGTGAACGGACGCTGCCGGTGAGGGTGGCGTGGACAGTGTTTTGGTAAACGCCCGGGGATGCTGTGCACTTTATAGTGCCACCATATGGATCCTATTTCCCAGCATTCCCTTTGAGCTGCAGCCAGTGTCTGACGTTGCTATGTGACGACACGCCCGGGGGTGTTGGATGGCCAGTGGCGAGGAGAAGAGATAACACACGCTCTCCTGAACATATTTCAAGCACCCCCCCCCCACCAACGCGCTCCCCCCCCCACCCCCCCACTTGCCCAAGACCACAACAAGAAAATAACTCCCCCACCCCCCCATCAACCAGGCCCCCCCACTCTCCCCACACGTTTTCCTGCGCTGCGTTTCATACAGTAGGTCCAAGGCTGACATACCCTTTGGGGTGGTATGTACCCGGCAGGTCGGTACAGCACGGGGACACTTAGAGGCCGTCTGGTGGAGTAATGGGTTCCAACTTATCCATATGGGTTTACCGTGACATGTTCGACTTAGCCTTTCCCACCTCTGATTGATCCATTTCTTAGCTCAAAAAACGGAGGGAAATTTGTTGGTGAGGTTTTCGTTTGCTATGGCAGTTGAATACAGGGCTGTGGCTAAATCTGTCTCTCTTCGCCGCTTTCATAAGTCAACAAAACCACTGCACAAAACAATTAAAATAATGTATATCAGATTTTTATTTCATGTCAAATAAAGGCTAAACATTTTCAGAATCTAAAATAAGATCCATGCATTTATTTATTATTTAAGGCCATTTGGCTTATATTTTACTGAAATTATTTTTTGCCAGAGAATTTAATGGCGAACATCATTGGAACATCAGGGTTCAAATTGACTGACTTCTAAAGACGTGAAATATAACTGAATGTGGCCAAAATGTAAGTGACCCATTGCCTTTTCTTTCTTACACAGTCAAATTACAATGGCTTCATCACTAGCTGATAATAGCAATTAATACTGCCCCGTTGTGACCTTGGAATCGTTAAAACAAGTAGACTTACATTTGGGTATCAACCACATCCCAAAACCGTAGACGCCAACCAACCAGTGAAGCAACCCACCAGGTAATCCGATAACCACGAAACCCTCCCTTGCCAAAGAATCCCCAGCCATTCATTAGTCATCCCAGCACACCAGAGGTACATATGTAAACACGATGGACGAGAGGGCTAAAAGCCGCAAGCCACTGTAACTCCTGCTGTGCTCCTCCGAGGGGCGGCTCCTGGGCGGGACAGCGGGGGGGGGGGGGGGGGGGGGGGGGGGGGGGGGGGGGGGGGGGCCGCGCACGGTATTCGACGACCCCTTGAGTAGCTGTAGTGTGACGTTACTGATTGGCGCTGAAGGGCGTTCACCAGTCCGGCCTCTAGGATTCTCGTCAATGAACTGCAAACCATCCTGACGTGTCAAGTGTCAATCAAGTACCTTAGTGAGGCCCGCAGCACAGTCGTGGATGGCAGGGAGGCGGGACTTAAGTGACTGGGGATTTTGGGTCTGGGTCAGAAGTAGCGGACAGCTACATGAGATCGCGGTCAAGGCTGCAGAGTTAATGTCCACAGGATCCACCAGGCAGCCACAGACCCCTAGTGCTTGGATCCCCTAGTACAAAATATCCCCTTGCTGAATGTCAGATGTCCTTACCTGAACGTTTGAGGCTCACGCTGTGTTCGCACACCATACAGCCAGCGCAGAAATGACTATATATTTGCACATTTCACTTGCTTGTGGCCTTGATCGTATATTTCAAATCACGTCTTTCGTAAAAATCTTATCGTGGCATGTTTTAGAAAGATAGCCGTGCCTTGTTCTCCCATTCCCACCGTCTCCCTTCTCAATAGTCTCAAAATATGTCGGTTACTTTAAAGTTATGCCAGACAGAACGCTGCAGTATGCGAACGAACGCCAATGAGAACGCATGTCTCGAAACACAATAAGACCAAATCTAATGACACTGCTATGCTTGAATTTGATCTACCGAGCTGAACAATTTCTTCATTCCTTCAGTCGTCTTGAAGGCATGCACACCACCATCTGTCTTCCCAGAAATCAATGCAACAATCTGTTTAACAGATACCTCAAATAGCTGAGAAACGAAAGAAAAGAGTTGCTGTAAATCTATCACCTTTTCTCCAGAAAGTCTCGAGCAGAGCACTTGAGATGGCATTGCGGCTATTTTGTTTTCTTTGATATTGGATTTGACAGATGATAATTTTTACAGACAGGCCTCAGATCAATAGCAAAGAGCACACTGAACATTCTCACCTTCCTGTGTTGATTTTAACTCTCTGAACCAGAGTGTACAGGGGGGCAAGCCTCTCCAAACCGCAGTGTGAACATACACAAAAACCCCACGCACACATACACACGCATATCTGAGACCCATTACCTCCTGCGCTTGGAAAGAAAAACATTTAGCAAAAGCCCACTCAGAATGTTCAGAAGCTGTGAAGACGTGCTGAACTAAACTCCATCGGGGTCAGAAGGTTTAACCCCGAGCACATACGATGAATACTTTCTACCCCATGCATCTCCCAAGGTCGGGCAATAGACACCCAAAGCCCAGGTGGTGCAGGGCACTTAGTCTACCCAGTGTGTGTCACCGCTGGCATCAGTGGGCGCACTAGGACACCTGTCAGCAGAGAGCATCAAAGAACAACGTGCCACGGAGAACTGGCATGCGCCAAAAAAGAAATCCGACCCACGACAACCCTGAAAAGGTCACGACCCGAAGCTAACCGCGGCGGAATCACGCACACGCGAGTGGACAGTGTCGACCAGGTGCTTAGCGGGGCAAGTGGGCGGGTGAACAGCGCGTCTCCAACATCTGAATTCTGCCAGCTTGCGATCGGACACAATGCCGAGGCCTTGTAGGTGCGAGTCCTGGCCCCCTCGATGACACGCGCGTAATTTGACAATCTGCCATCGCATCGCCCCGACATCGGGATTGTGACCGATGAGGCTAGGAGCGTGGCGTGTTTACGAGCCGCGTGGAAGCCGGGGCGAAGCGGAGAGCGACGGGGAGGGGGGGGGGGGTGCCAGGGAGAAGCGACGCGGACTCTTCAATCAGCTCAGCGGACAGACAGACTGCGCCCAGGGGGCCGGCTTGTAGTGTGCGGCGGCCATTAAAGAGGACTAGCAGGCGGAGTGTGAAACCCTCTGGGCTAAAGCCAGGTGTTCAGAGGACCCTGCGTGGTAAACCTCGTGAGACAGCCGACTCGTCAGCGTGATAGATGGAGGGGACCGGTAGCACCGAGCCCGAGGTCGTCTTCAGGGGGGGGCTGGGTGATGTCACCGCCGTAGAAAGGGTGGCATGACATAGGCCCATAGGTATGGTGTGTCAGAGAGAGGCTACAGAGGGGCACATCTAATGCCCCTGCTCCTCACTGGCGTTCCGGGCGAACCTTTGACTGAAGGGATCTTCAGCGGATTATGAACTACATTGCTTCAAATGCACCAGGTGACTGTAGTATGAGTAAAGGAGGAGACACCGCAGACCGGGGGGGGGTGGGGGGGGGGGGTAAAAACTTATGAAGAAGAACAGGCTTCTCTGGAATCTATACTGGGACATATACCGCAATCTAAAAGTTTCAAAGAGAAACACAATAGAAAACCCATTAATACTGGAACCTGAAATATATTTGAACTAAGACTCTTTGAAAGCAAACTCCAATGTCCCGAAAAGTCTTCAAGAATTAGATCGCTGCTATTTAAGCGCTGTGTGTCCTCTATCTTCCCTTTTGGTTTTTCGTGACTTTTCTGTCTTCTGTCACTAGACATTTTAAATGGTCCAAACTATAAATATATTATTTGTGATCAAGAACATAGCACCCGTTGACCTACTTACACAACAAAAAAAGAAATACAGATAAGTCATTGATAACATGTGCTGGCACCAGAAATGGCCTCCTGTCGCCCATGTCACCGTCTTCTTCTCCGGGGGGGGATCTGAGTACATGCTTTGGCGAATACCTCCAAGAGTCGTGGGAGCTCATGACCCAGACAGGCAACAACGTGGCCTTGGAGTCTGGACTGGAGCACTCAGCTTGTCACAGACATGATGGACGGGCCTGCAGAGCCACACGCTCAGAGCCAGGCGAGCAGACAGACATACCGGCAGCAAACAGGCAGACAGAGGGGTAGCAGGCAGACAGGAAAGCAGACAGACCGATAGACAGACAGGCATGCATGGCCCCGGCTCTTCTGGTATGCAAGCCTCCCCCGGCTGATCCAAAACACAAGGCAATACCGGCAGACCAGGGCAAGCACACGCGATCACTACCGATGAATTAGATCCGTCAGTCTATGAGTTGGTAATCTGACATCTATAAAAGTAGATTGGTGTTATTAGTATGGTGAATCAACTGACCAAACACTGGTTTGACATCCAGAAAACCTGGGTGTCCATGTGGACCATCGCACATCTTTCTGACATCCCAGGGATGTCCCAACAACTAATTTATTTAGTTTTTGAATGGATGATGGACAGGCAATGACAGCGGAAAGCTTCTGTCTGCAGTAACCCACACAGTGGATGGTGAAAGACTTATCTCACCAACTAGCAATTCATTCTCAAAAATGAAATGTGCAAGTAAGGACAAATAAGCAACAATATCATACCATGTCGGAGCTCTAGCCAGGGTCGGGGTAAATGGATTTGAACTTTAACCCAATCATTTGGATCACTGTGGACAATGTGGCCCTGCTAAAGTCTTCTTACAGCGTAATCCATGTGATTGACTTTGGTTAGATGTCTCTGAAGGAGCTGGTAAGAGGCGGTCTTTTGTAATTTTCTGTGTGAATTCATGGTTTCTTTCAAAGAGCATTTGAGCAGTGCATGTCATCTCTAGAGACACAAATGTATCTCTAACATTATGCAAAATTGCTCAAGAGACATCATGTTAGATGGCGAACTTTGTACATTCTCTAAATTAGATTGAGGCCATGTCTCCAACATGGCTTCTGGCAAACTCTAGCTGTGGTTTGATGTGAGTTTATTTCAACAAGGGCAGACAGATTCACTGTTACATTACCTACATTTCTTAGTAATGGACATTAGTTTGCTTCGATGGATATTTCATACATTGGAAATGTACTTATGTTCTACCTTGTTTTTGGTGCTTTTGAACTTTAATCTGTATATGTTTCTTCATCTTTATTGTATTGGGTAAAAGACAGGTGTATTTAAAACAGGTGTATTTAACCAAAAATGATTCTAAAATGATTAAATTATCAATTAACAAAATTATGTGAAATAACCAAATTATCATTGCCAGAAAGTACCAAAACGTGTGGTGTAGTTTTCAAACAGGACCATGCCGTAAGAATTTCATTGCTCAGTACGACACAGTTTTTTCCATGCATTTGACAAAGACTGTGCAAAGACTTTGATTTTAACTGAACAGACCAATCTTTTCACTCAAATCCCCGTCATTTAAAATTAGCTTCTGGTTGTTTCTGTGAAAATAAGATGCAGAAATAGGGGAAAATCAGAGTTAGTGTTACAAACCATCTATGTTGTATGCTATAGATATAGTGCCCTATTGTGTCCATGCTGAGAGAATAGCATCGGTTCTCAGGTCAGGTGGTGGGCAGCCATTGTAGATCTAGGCCAAGACACAAGATGCTCTGCATCCGAAAGCTTTTATGACTTATATCGATTTATATTGTCCATGAACTCCAAAATTTACAGCCTTGATTTTTCACAGTGGTGCTGGATGAACCCATTTGTGAGTTTTATAGCTATTTTTGAATTCTTGTAACTGATTTCTCGGACGATATAGATGCAGACTCCTTTTTAGGTGAATCTAGACAAAGTGGTGTAATTCAAAAAGCCTTCCTGATTACCATGTTTGAATGTTAAAGAAATGCTTGATAATACAGATTGTCATCTATCAACCAAACACATGTTACTCTGTATAATTGAAAAGATCAAGTCACTTTAAGGAAGGGAATTTAGACATTGAGTTTTACTGTGAACTGTTATTAACACCATAACTAATTCTTCGGTCATGATTTTATTTAACTATACATTTGTCCTTCTGTGCCAAAGATGTATTTGTGCACTTGTTGCATTCTTTAAAAGTCTTACATCTTGGTTATAGTCAAAACTATTAATCTGGAACAGGAAAAAACAATGTCTGTCAATCTTTAGTTACAAAGAGCCACCACTTTACCTTACATATAGAGCAACAACACCCATCTCTTGTACCTAATGAATAGAGCCCCAACACCCATCTTTTGTACCTTATGTTTAGAGCCCCAACACCCATCTCTTGTACCTCTTGTGTAGAGCCCCAACACCCATCTCTTGTACCTTCCGTATAGAGCCACAACATCCATCTCTTGTACTTTTTGTATAGAGCCCCAACATCTATCTCTTGTCGTCCCTTATATATAAAGCCCCAACACCTATCTCTTGTACCTTATGTATAGAGCCCCAACACCCATCTCTTGTACCTCATGTGTAGAGCCCCAACACCGATCTTTTGTACCTTACATATAGAGCCCCAACATCCATCTCGTGTACCTTCCGCATAGAGCCCCAACATCCATCTCTTGTACTTTTTGTATAGAGCCCCAACATCCATCTCTTGTACCTTACGTATAGAGCCCCAACACCCATCTCTTGTACCTTATGTATAGAGCCCCAACACCCATCTCTTGTACCTTATGTATAGAGCCCCAACACCAATCTCTTGTACCTTATGTATAGAGCCCCAACACCCATCTCTTGTACCTTATGTATAGAGCCCCAACACCCATCTCTTGTACCTTATGTATAGAGCCCCAACACCCATCTCTTGTACTTTTTGTATAGAGGCCCAACATCCATCTCTTGTACTTTTTGTATAGAGGCCCTACCCCGTCTCTTGTTCTCTTGTCTCAAATATTGAATGGGTTAAGAACTGGGCTAAGAGCTGTTGTTAGGCAAAAGCATTGCTGAATGACTGGAATCTGCATTTAGAAGTGTTGCCTTGGCAGTATACCACAAACCCTGGAGATGCCATGTGCTTTTATAAACAAGTTCTGAATTTAATAATAACATTGAAAAGTTGTTATGTCATACCCATGTTATTTTGTCACATAAACCACAGCTCACAATTCAGCATTCTGGATTAGAACCACTTCTGGATTAGACGCGCACACACACACACGCACACACACATACATACACATGCCCTTGGAAATATTTCAGACCTAATTTATAATTGATACCATTAATGTGTCATGAATCCACAAGAATTACATGATAATAACAAAGTAAAAATATTTGTGCCAATTTATTGACGAAAAACCCTTATAATCAGTACTTTGCAAAACCACCTACAACCATCAAAGCTTTGAGTCTTCTTGGGTATGCCTTCACAATCTTTGCACACCTGGATTTGGGCAGCTTCTTCAATCCTTTCTTGTAGATTCTCTCAAGATCTGTCAGATTGGATGGGGAGGATTGGTGAACTGGGATTTACTGATCCCCCAAAAGATGATCAATTGGGTTCATAAGTCCAGTTTTTGCTGGGACACTGAAGAACATTCACAGACTTCCCCAAACTCAGTTAAGCATTGTCTCGGCCCTGTGCTTGGGGTCGGTGTCATGCTGAACGATGAATGTTCGCTGTAGTCTGGGGTATCCATGCACTCTGGATACGATTTTCTTCTTTTATCACTGTTGAGATGGTATTATTCAGGTAATGAGTGAAACCTTGTTTTCACCAGACGTAGCGCTTGGCATTCAAGCCTAATAATTCAATTCTGGTCTCATCAGACCGAAGAATTGTTCTCCCTCCTGAGTCCTTTAGTCAGCATGTCAAATGCCCTTTACTCAGTAGTGGCTTCCGTCTGGCTGCTGTAACATGAATGCCTGACTGATGAAGTGCTGCAGAGATTATTGTCTTTCAAGCGGGTTTCCCCATCCCTGCAGAACAACTCTGAAGCTCTTCTATAGTGGCTTAGTTTCTTGGGCACCTCCATGAACATGGCTCTCCTTGACTGGTTACTTAGTTCGGCTGGAGTGCCAGCTACAGAAAGAGTCTTTGTGGGTCCAAACTCAGTCCAATTCACATGGTGGAACCAGGTGTGCTTTTGGGAACTTTCAAAGCAATAGCAGACTTATGCCACTCTGAGGTCTACAGCAAATCTTTGGATTTCGAGGCGTGGTTTAGGCACGCCTTGTGCACTGTGAGATGTGGGAACTTATATTAACACGTGTGCCTTGCTAAATCCAATCAACAGCATTTTCCACATGTGGTCTCCAATCAAGATGTAGAGATATTTCAAAGATAACCAAAATACACAGAATAAGTATGCACATGAGACATTTCACATTTTCAATAAATCATCACATATTTTTTAAAACATGTTTTTGTCATTATAATTGTTGAAAACTGAATATTTTCTGAAAGCACTGTACGTACGTATACACTATATTTCTGAGAAACATATTGATTACAAAATATATATTAATAAAATTTCTTTTGGTGCTTTTGTGCAAAACTTTTTTTTACCAAGAGATGATTCTGGAGGAAATTGTGTCTTGGTCTACACCTCAGTACTGCACATAACCATACAGCCTTGTACACATACACATATTGTAGAAGCTAATTAGCTTGCCACATAACCATACAGCCTTGTACACATACACATATTGTAGAAGCTAATTAGCTTGCCACATAACCATACAGCCTTGTACACATACACATATTGTAGAAGCTAATTAGCTTGCCACATAACCATACAGCCTTGTACACATACAC